>QLNU02010842.1:45003-58781 GCA_006491805.2 Dysdera silvatica
TGAAATACTCTCGTCACAGCCCAGTCCGTTCAAACCCAATGCGACTCTATTGGAAATTATAAACGTTAAATATTTCCGAATCAGAAAATCACCCAGAGCTGACAAATAAAAAATTAGGTTCTTGAATACCTTCCCGATAATGGCTTTGACATACTTTTTACCACTGTGGAGTGTATATTCATACTACAGCATTTCCTAAAGCATTGGCAACAGACATTTACTATGACCCTTCATGATCAGGTAAAAATTACCATCTTTCACATAATCACTGACCCATCACTTTCACAAGGGAAGGGCCCGAGCTGGACGACGCCAATTTTAATGGGAGTGGTCTCATTTGAAAGCTCTCAAAAAATTGTTAGACACGTATTTGAGCGTTTTTCAGCGTGGGCCTTAATATAGATGTCAGGTGCCAAAGAAGGGCAAAATTAGAGGCATTTTCAAAGATTTCAAACGGCTTTATCTCGGTTAAAATTTAGAGCTAAAAATTAAGTTTTGATGCATTGCATGCATCTTTCAAATATATCGAATACATGTTTCAGGATTTTTCGAATACAACATTATTGAATCTAATTTTTCAATTCTGAACATCGCCTCTATTATTGATATCCATTAAAAGACTTATTAGCAATTCGGCGAAATCATTGGCGATATTTCCAGAAAGATGTTGAAACCGGCTTGCTTTTATCATTATCTCACCTGAACCTGTAAGAGTAGAGGGAGTTATATTCTGCGGCAAACACAGTAACTAATAATTGCATTCTTTGTGCATATTGTTGTAGTTAAATTTAACGTGTATTATTTGATCAGAATAAAAAATTATCCGATTTTTTTTTATATTTTTGAGAAATCTGTTTTTGTTTTTGTAAGTAACAAATATTCACTTTCGCTAACGTTCTTTGCAACTAAAGTCATAATAATTGTCAAGACGTTATAATTTCCTAAACAAGTTTTCTGTAATTTAATATCAATCTGAATAAAACGAAAAACGTAGTTCATATCGTTCAAACACACATATACATTACTCATACACAACATGCTCATCTTATAATATAACAACACGAAAAAAATGAAAATTATTTCTGTAGAATAATGCAACTTTCTTTTACTATTCCAAAAAAACGAGCGATACAAGATGAAAAATGTAGTACATTCTAACACATTGACGCACCTACGGGGGGGAGGAGCGATGGAGCCCAGAATCCAAGGGCCGGGCCTTGGGCTGACCAAACGGAAAATTATTTTGATATTGCTCTTGAAAAAAAAATGCACAAAGTACTTACGAATTAATATGACAGTTGAAAAAAATGCTCGGTGTTAACCTGCTCCCCACCCCCACACACACATACACAACTTCGAAAAAATTCTGTGTGCTACTCCCCTCCCCCCTCTTCAGAAAATTCTGGGTGGCCCACTGTTCTGACGCAAGGTAGGTTTTGGGGTAATACGAATGCAAGTTATCGAACGAAGATTTTACTCTTCCTATGAAAAGATATTAAATGATTATAAACAATAAATGCACGATATTTCCCACGAAGAGTAAGACCTTCGATCATTAATTTGTGTCCTTAATGTGTGAATTTATATTTCAACCTCCTTTTATATGTTTTATGCGTATTCAATAATACAAACGCAAACAGCCAGCTTTCTAGAAAGATCGCCATTGATTTCACCAAACTGCCAAGAAGTCTTTCGATAAATAGCAGTAATAGAGGCGATATCCAAAATTACAAAATAACATTTAATAATGGTTTATCCATCGGTTAATCCTGGTTAATCCTGAAACAAGTATTCGATATATTTGAAAAATGCATACAACGCATCAAAAATTAATTTTTAGCTCTGAATTTTAACCGAGATACAGCCATTTGAAATCTTCGAAAATTCCCCTAATTTTGCCCTTTTTTGGTCCCCTGGCATCTATATTAAGCCCATGCTGAAAAACGCTCAAATATGTGTCTAACAATTTTTTTAGAGCTTTCAAATGAGACCACTCTCATTAAAATCGGCGTCGTCCAGCTCGGGCCCTTCTCTTGTCAGTAAAAGTTACTGAAATAGTTTTACTGTGGTGTTTTACTCAGTAAAAGTTAACTTCAGTAAAAGTTATTGAAGGAACAATCCGAAAAAACTAAACCAACATGGTACAGTAATATTCCGTTAGTTCGTAATGTCAAGGGATCAAGGCCGTATTACGAATTACCGGGATTTCTGATTATGAGGGATTACGATTTATCAAGGATAAAAAATTCAAATTAACGAGGTTCTAAATAATAAAATTAGTATACATAAAATGGTATATATCCGTAGACACATACACATAATACGAATTACACAAAAAGTACGTAGGTATATACACCTATATGTACCCTAAAAATCCCCAAAAAGTACGTATGTAGGGAAAAAGTCGATTATTTTTGTCTGATGAAGGGAATGTTCCTGCATTCTATCAATGGTGTTGTCCAGTGTCATAATAGAAGGCAAAACTCAACTTTTACATAACTAAGAATCAGAGCGCCATTGTGGGCCATGCAATTATCAATGAATAGCAGAATTTTACGCTGTTATCTCCCCATGTTGCCATTTAACAACTTCAGCCATTCATGGAATAAACAACAAGTCATCCATGCTTTTTTATTGGAAGGATAAAGGACGGGAAATGATTTTAAGTGTTTGAAACATCTGGGTTTTGCTGATTTAATATATATGGTTTTAATATATCGGATCCATCCATATTTGCGGCAAGCAAGAAGGTAACTCTGTCCTCACTATTTTTGCCGCCATGATACTTAGGCCTTCCCTTCAGAGCTGTAGGGAAGGGGAAAAGTTTCATTTCGAATAAACGGGATTGTTGACATCGTTTTTGTCCCTATTGAGTGAGAAAACACTTACGAATAAGCGAAGGGACCGAAATGCATTGTTATTTTACGAATTACCGCGAGTTTTCCGAGGGACTTGGAATTTATTACGAATAATCGTGATTTACGAAATAAGGGGATGCGAATTACCGAGATTGCTGCCAGTCAGACCAGAGGGCCGTCTCAACGCATTCGGGGCCCCTGGGCGCTACCATTTTTTGGGCCCTTTTGCACTAAATTCTAAATTTCCAAAATTTTCTAATGAGGAAAACATAATAAACAAACCTCGCCAAATATAAGCTCCGGGCTCCGTAGGCACGCACATTAAATTTGTAACATAGTCAGTATATGAGATCCCTTTTGGTTTTCATGTATAACTTGGAAAATAAGTGAGGAATTGTAATATCAATGTTGTATATATTTCATGCATATATTTTACTACGCGTAACAGTGACAGAAAATGAACACAACATCCCAATTTTCCTTGTATGAAATTACAAACACAAGTATTACTTTTTTGGGGGGGCTTGAAAAAGTGGTCCTAATATGAGACCCCCATTCTACAACTTTAGAAACGAATTATAATTGCTGAAAAGTTCGTCAAAAACAAAACTTTACGCAATAATTAAATAACAGTTACCTATACACACTAATAGGTAAAAAAGAAAAGTGATATTTTAAACAAAATAGTTGGTTTCACTACACAATACTACGTTTACGTTTTGTTGTGAGATTCAAACTTTACATTGTTTACAAAATAAAAATTTGTCAGCCCCACAATCTTCATGGGCCCACCTTAAACACCTTATACATTGATGCCCCGTTTGTCTTCTGAACATAAACAGTCATAAAAAAAACACCGTATTAGGCA
The DNA here is from genome assembly GCA_006491805.2 of Dysdera silvatica. Classification (NCBI taxonomy): domain Eukaryota; kingdom Metazoa; phylum Arthropoda; class Arachnida; order Araneae; family Dysderidae; genus Dysdera; species Dysdera silvatica. The sequence goes on from QLNU02010842.1 coordinate 48,730, forward strand.
CCCTTTGGGATCTCATATTAGGCACAAGCATGTTGTTACACACGCCAATGAATTTTTTAGGTTAATGTGGACGTTAGCTTAAAAACAAACAGGCGTGTTTACACTCATATAGTTACCTATCCGATACGAAGTGTTTTTAAAAGAATCTTACGTTGAAGGTGAAAACAGTCAATGAAAATAGTGATGCAAAGAAGTCGATGAGTACGAATTCGGGAGAAAAAATGCTGAATCTTTGTGTGCGCTTGCAAATACTCGACTGACTCATCGATTACGAATTATGTAATAGACTACTGTTTTACGCACCAATTGCCAGGCGGCAGTACTTCGGATGTCCTCTAAACTGGGGTCTCATATTCGGCATACTTACCTTATGTTCAGACCATCATAAACCCTCTCCTCCCCCTCTCGTCGCCATATACAATACGCCAACTACAATATTCCTTCACTGTCTGGACCTTGCATTATCACAGCTTTCACAAACCCTTCCTTCCTTAACCTGCAGCATTTACTAATCAGTAAATTCTACGTCATCAACCTACAGTGTAATTATCACTCATTATTAATTATAATTTTGTAAAGAGAATTGCATTGTCATCGGGCAATTACTTATTTACCTTATACTACAGTGTTCTTCATGTAAATATTGTATGCTTATAACACTGGTATTTGCTATCATTTTATGTCACAGGTGTAGTTTATGTATTGTATCGCCATTTGCTTATATATTGTAATGGCCCAACATTCAAACATTCACAATAGTTTCGATATCCCTAACATAGTGCCCACATGAGAACAATTAAAAGAATTTAAGAACAATTCTCGACCAGTACCACAAAAACAAATGTTTTACTATTGCCCATTGCCGTAGAACTTAACTAACTATATAACTGGTGATTTGTTTAATATCATTATTTATCTTAACAACTATAAAAAATTATAGCGAATATTTTTGATGATCCTTTTTCTTTTGAAATTGGTAATACGCGTTTCGTTTTCCCGTTATAATATTGTAGCTGTTTATATGGATTTTCATGAATTAATTGTTATTATAGTAAAAGCAGTTTCTTAATAAACCACATTAAGAAATCAAATTCTGTGGCATAAAGCTATTTTAATTCATTTTTCAAAACTAGAGCATGGGAAATGTCGGACATCGTCCGGCAAAAGGTTAAAGCCTGACCCATTGTAATACTAGCATTGCAAATTTTTCTTGCAAAAGGCCCAAATTGCGCTTTTTTAATGCAAGTTGCCGACACTTGGAGTAAATGCTCTTACATTTGGTGAGCCGAGATAGTAGGATAAATGTTTAGAATTTGAACCTGTAATTTAAATGTGTGTTTTTTTAAGTTTTCTTTTAGAAATTTAATGTTGTTCCATTAATTTAATTCTATCTGTAACGTGTGCTTTATGTATTTCAGCTGTGAGGAAAGCGATCTCATTTTTTCACTGAACATAAAAATGCAGTTTTAATTTGCATAAAAAAGTTATATTCAATTGTATCTTTTCTTAGCAAATAAATGAAGATTTGTGCATGAGATAAATCACAGACAACGATTAACATCTATAACTTCAGTAATTTTCCGGTGCATTCTTTTTTTTTCTTGGAAATTTTCGGATTTTGTTCATTTTTTTTTTGGCCCCAAGTTTGGCACAATACAGGTTCGGTCGAAAATTGCCAAGAAATTATTAAAATATCTAGTATTAGGTATTCCGCCAGAATATATAAACAATTTATCGTAATTTGCAGCTTTCGTTATTCTGTAGGGAGAATTTTTTTCTCCCATGTTCTATTTTTCTTCGTGAGTTAGGAGAAAAGTTTTTCTAGGGGGAACTGCTTAACTCTTTACTCAAACTCATCATCTTGGCGAACAGCAAAAAGAAATATAGCTTTCGCCGAATTAAGTATTTTCCAGCTTGGAAGGAAATCTCCTTGGTCGACGTTTTACATCGCCGGTATAACATAGTGGGTTCTATTTTTTCTTCTTTCCACCTTCTCTCTGCTCTTAGTTTTTCCAGGCGTTTAGCCTGCTGAAGGCCCTGCAACGGCAGCTGCGGCAAATGGGCAATGGAAATTTCCGAAGCAGCGATGAGTTGGCAAGTCGTTAAAATCCGCTGATAAAAAAATCATATGCCAAACATATCACCTTTCCATCAACGCGAATTCCTCTGCCGAAGTCAATCGCGAAAGTTATCGGTCGGCACCCAGCTACCGGAACGTCCGCCAGAACCCAACGAATTTATGACGTGTCGTTTTTACGACATCATCAATGTGCCACTAATCGTGGTCCGGAATGGTCTCCAGTGAAAAGCAACCTTCGGTCTGCTCCGGAAATTTAGAAGTAAATTATTTTTGCTGTGACTAACAAAATGAAACTTTTTGGTACACTGATGTCATTGGACAAGGACCCTATTTTATTTAAATCTCGGATTTTCTTGCTATTCATAAGAAAATCCTTCCAGTTCCCAAAATGTCTCATGTTAACGATGTGGTTGGAAATTCGACTTTATGAGCACTATATATATCCTTTCTTCATAAAAGTAGCTCAAGAGTTGCGCGAACGTAAAACAGAAATCGAGTTTTAGTAAAAGTATTTTACTTTTAAGTAAATATATATACTTTCAAAGTAAACACATATATTTTAAGTAGATATATGTCGGTAGACGTGATATACAATAATTATTAAAGAACAAGTTTGTCTTACAGTATGAAAATTTTCTGTAGTTTTGTTGTGCAGTAGAACCTCCATTGTCTTACATTGCTGAAAATTTTCCACGCAGTTTTTATTGGCAACCCTTCCATCGTTCAGGGCAGATAGTGAGACCACGTTGGTGATGAATTTTCAGTTATTGGAAAATTCATCAGTTCAGGATCCAGCACCATTCATTGCTTAGGTGCAATAATTGATGGTGAAATCATTAAATTAATTAAATATTTAATTAATGATATGTATAATTAAATTTCATTAATTTCATGTTATAAAATTAGAAGAACTTGTTTTTATAATGAGTATACATACATTTAACAGGAGAGGAAGGTTATTTTGAAAATATATGCAGATGTTATGGTGATAACAAGGTTGTAAAGTTTTAACTTAATTAGTTATAATTTAGGATTCGAAATTTAGAATGAAAAAATAAAAATGAGGTTAAAAGTATTTTACTCCCTCCGTCCCAAAATAACTGTCCCTTTTCCTTAAAAAATATCTGTCCCATTTCTCTTGTCCCAAAATATCTGTCCCATTTCTCTTGGCCCAAAATATCTGCCCCATTTTACTTAATTGTTTCAAAACCTCTGTACCATTCCTATGAGACTGGCCCACAATTAATAATGACTTCTAGAATGTCATTTTCATAAAATAGAACAAATAGTACAGTACTATAATGAGAATATTAAAAAATAGAAGTCAAAGTATAATGAGCAAACTTTTATTAGGCAGTCGTTTTTAAATTAGTAATTTCATAATCAGTGGACTTGCAGGCACGCAACCTTTTCTCGCTGCTGCCTCCTTCCGCACTTCGGAGAATTAAATTTGAAAACAAATAAAATTGAAAGGAGTGAATAAAAAATATACTTGAAGTATGTAGGTAAACCTGTTACTGGAGTAAGTCCTGTGTAACTGAAGTGCTCGTACTTGGGATACTTTGTATGGAGCTTACCACCTGGTTAACCAAGTCTTTTCCAACCCCAATGCTCTGGGATAGAAGTCCAACCTTTTCCAGTTGATCTTTTTTCATATGAGGGATTGAGTAATTTATTACCACCGCCATCATCCATGCAAGCGATCATACATTGTTGAGGAGTAAGGAAATTTCTATTAAGGTGACGATAGTCAAGGGTTTGAAATGATGTTTCTATAGCCTGAATAAGCTCGTCGACGATCTTTGGTGCGTGTTGATGTTGTAAAGACTGAATAGCATTAAAAAATCCAAGGTCCAAAACATTCATGTCACGAATGTTTGGTGGTTGGGAAATCGTCCGAATATCAAAACCTCCAGATTTGGAGGCATTTACAAATCTCGCATCATTAGGATTGATGTGTGGTTTGGCGTTGTCTTGTTGAATAAAAATAGTAGCATTTTTCAACTCCTTTGGCCATTTTTTCCTGATTGCCGGAAGCACATGTTCAATGAGCATATTCTTGTTCCCTCTCTCTTTTGTGGCAGTTATGGCTTGGTTATCAAAGTTCCTTTGCCCCTGTTCTTGCTGTTGTTTTTGGCAGGTTCTTCAATAACGAAAGGCCAAAGACCTATTTTTCCCACCAAATACATTGTTCCGACTAATACCGAATCTAGGCCGAGCAACTGTTGCTAAGAACATGATTTTTTCGATGAATCGTTTGCTTTTGCAAGTACATACGGGAACTGTTTCTTCAGGTGTCAGGTAGTATGTCTGTTTGCCTTTACTCAAGTAAAACCATTTTTCGTCCACGTAAAAAAATTAGCATGGGATCGAATTTGGGGTATTCGCCCGCCAGACTTTCAGTATCTATCATACAGAGGCAAAACTCGAGCCTTGCCGCTCTATTTTTGTCACTTAGCAGTGGCTTAATGGCATTAGAATGCCGGTTTATTTCTCCTGATTTGACCATTCTATGTAGAATCGGTTTGGGAATATTTACAGCCGCATACATATTTCGTAAGTTTCCTCTTCTTCGTAAAGACGTTGCTTTGATTTTCTCCTTTATTTCATTTCTCTTTGGTTTCCTGCCACATGAGTTTTTACGCCTTGATGCGACATTTGCACAAATGTTTCCAGATTTTATCGAGTCCTGACCTCTCTTCCAAAGACGGCTGCAAGTTTTACGGTGAACTTTAAAATGACTTGCAATTTCAGAGATAGTACCACTTTCTAGTTTACCGTTTTTGAACTTTAGAAGAATCATTTCATAAATTGCTGTCCTTTTATTATCAGTCAAATTGCGATTAGTATGCTTGGCTGTTTGTGGAATGTTAATCAATGCTTCACAATTTTCAGAAACAATCATTTGTGGAGTTTCCAGGTTTCTTGTACTTGGGAGTAGACATCACCGGATTAAAGCCAGATTAAAAATACGGAGTATTGAGCTGTGGAATTGTTTCAAAATAATGATGATTAAAATGAAATCAATCACAATTCATTCATAAAATCAAATGTACTAGGAGTACGTACTACTGTGTGAAAGAATCGAAACAACAATGTATTAAGCCCCAGTTATGGGTATTTACATGTAAAGAAAAGAGACGGAAGGAAAAATCGACCGGCGATGCTCGAACTTACTACCTTCCCGTTGCTAGAGGGACGCGTTAACCAACTACACAATTGATTAACACTTCCCTCTAGCAACGGGAAGGTCGTGAGTTCGAGTATCACCGGTCGATTTTTCCTTCGGTCTCTTTTCTTTATATGTACGGAGTAGTGTTATTCGTTTTATCAAATAACGGGCTGGAAAGCCTAGGGGTACAATTGCTCCCAACAACATTTTTACTCTAGTAGTAATCTTGGTTCAAAGTCACTCTCACAAAATTAACCACGAATTGTAGAAGGAAAAAGAGCTACTAAGAGTTATCAGCACCTACAAGCTCGCGGCACATGAATCGACTCTGCCGTGTAATTCTATTTGCCGGTAATTTTCCAATTTTACTCCAATCTCAATTTTAAAATTTTTTGCACTTGTATCCCTCTGCTTTTCAGTCTGTTAAATCAAAGTACGAAGTACTTTTTTACCTATTTTGAATACGGAACAGTTAATATGGGACAAATTTTTTGGACAATTACTTTCCTTTATCAAAAATTGGATTATTTTGCATATTACAATCATACAATTTGCAAATTAGTATTTTAATGTTAAAGAGCATTCCAAATACTATGAAAATATCCAAAAGTAGGGAACAAAAAAAAAATAAGGGACAAAAATATTCCTCTTGTTTTTTCAAAAGGGACAGTTATTTTGGGATGGGGGGAGTATAATTAGTTTTGTATATTTAAACTTAGTTTACTTATTGATTATTTTAATTATTTAAGAACATTACAACCCCATTACCACTACGTTCAATATTAGATTTTCTCATCGAGATCAGTAAATAGGCCGTTTATGAAAATTGAAGCTTAAGTACATTGCATGATTGTGTTTTAACAGTTTTAATTTAGAATCCGCAATTAAAGAAAAATAACCCAGAAATTCGCAACAATAAAAAGACAAGCAAGAACGTTATTTAAAGTTTAAACTCCGCCTTTTATTTAAGCATTGGAGCCAGTAACAAATTTTTCATGATTACATATTAGTACAAAATACATATATTCAAAATTTCCCTTTTGAACAGGGAGAACATTCATATTTTCATACTTCTTTCCTTAACAAGACCGATTTCCTTCAATCATATCTTTTGTAGGTTTATATCTTTTTTTTATATTTTTTGTTTACAATTGAAAACTTCATAATACTTCATAATCATGAAACCAAATTCAATTACCAATTAGGTCATTTATACTGGGGTATAAAAACCACCAGTAAATAAAACTTAATCATATTAGAATTTTAGTGGGAAGGAGGCATTATTAATTAAAATTAAGAGGAAATAAAGAAAGGGGAGCTTACATTTTTATTTAAGGTCAAACCGTCAACCCGAAGACACCATGAAGCGAAAACAATGGACAAGCGATGGCCTGTGTTTTGAAGTTTCAAGCAGCAAACTTTCTCTGCTGATTTTCGTTGGCTCTTCACATTTATTGCAGTATAGCCCAGATGCTCTTGCGCCATAAAAAAGCCAAACAAACAAATCTTCATATTTCGCATCTTGTGACTTGGCGTGCTGGTCAAGGACTGCCAGAATGTTTGGTCGCCAGTTATTAGCCAACTTTAACTTGGCTCATGTTATCGTTAGTTGACATGACGTCCGCCAGGTTAAAGGAAAGTGGCCACTCTGACATCCTAGAACACGGCCGTGACCTGATTTTTGACGATGTCCATATGTGTTGTCTACGAGGTCTAAATTGAGCTCAAAGTTTAAACTTTGTAATGCATTTGTTTAACTTTCATCCTTTAAAAGGCGCCGACGTTGATAAAATATTAGAAACATCTTGCAAAGAGAAATTATAAAGTTTTGGATACCCCGATAGGCCAAAATTATTTTATTCCTAAGTTAAAAATGGGCTTTAAAAACTAAATGTAATACGTAGAAGAAACCAAAAAAGGTGGATTAGTATGTTATAGGGGTCCTGCTTTTCAAAAGAAAATAAATTTAATTATAGGTACATAATTTATATATAGAATTTTTAAGGGATTATATTTTTCCTGATAAAAATCAAATTAATTTAAAATTAACGCCTTTGGTAATTGAATAAGCATTTTCTACAACCATTTTTGTAAATCACATGATTAAATATAATGTTCCTAAAAAATATTGAGGTAAGTTCAAAGTTCTCTTATTTTGTTATATGTCATGCTGGATCCTGGTTGAAGAAACTAATTTGATTGATTTGTATATCGTTGAGATGAGGGAAGCACTAACCGTTTTGGCACTGACACCTTTTAACTTTGTGGCATTTCTTTTAATGACTGGAATCTATGGAAACGTCTTGGTGCTTCTTAATCTTTTTGGTGTTGCTACCAAAGAGGAAGGTTTCGCTTTGTGAAGAAGTCCATCTCATCAATGGAACATGGTAAACACAGTGCACAGTTATCTTGAGGTACAATCTCATATGGAATAAGCAAATAGACAGCGGCAGAATAGCGGAAAGAAAAACATTTACAACATCAAAACATATAATATTTATATAGTGAGAGAGAGTGTGTTTTTTTATTATTTAATTATCTATTTATCTGCTCCTGGGTGTTTAGATTTAATTTATTTATTTATTTTAAAAACGAGAATTCTCAAATTTCGTCTGCGATGTATTCGGCCTCCGTAGATGACAATGCAATGAAGTCCTGTTTTCTAGAGTTCTAGGATATTGTACTCCCTCCGATTTGGAATATGTAGCCGCTGGTGGATTTTCTTGAGATTTTGTTATTTCCTCAGTCTGCGTCACTAAATGCCTTGAGAGTTAGATCTTGAGTTTTGCGAATGAGGAGTTTTAAGTCTTTTGTTGTCATTGAGTAACGAATCACTTTTTCAACGGCTGTCCACTCTCTTTGTCTTTGTTTTTCGTTTCTTCTACTTACAAGGGAAGGTCGGAGGGTGGACGACGCGAATTTTAAGCTCTCAAAAATTATTAGACACATATTCGGGCATTTTTCAGAATGGCCATAAATGTAGGTGTTATAGGGCCGAAGAAAGCAAAAATGGGACTATTTTCAGAGATTTTATGTTATCATATTTTCAAAAGTATTGAATGTTTTTTTCTTTTTGCTTCATTACGTACCTTGCAGATATCTATCCGATACGTGTTTGACAGTTTTTTGAGAAGTAACTTATTAATAATGTTTTTTAAAGATTATAAAATGCATTCGGAAACGAGCAGCTCAGCGCCAGAATTCGCCAACTTGTTGGCTGCTTGGCGCATTTGCTGGTGAAGTAGAACCAATTATTTTCGAAGGTAGGATTAGAAAGTGACTTACATTCGAGAGTGTTGCATGACAGTTCACTTAAACTGTTCTTATACATCGTACGCATAATAAATTGTCAGTTTCGTGTTTAAAAAAATTTGATTTCGCATTCAACATACATTTTTATACTTTTTTTTTTAAATTTATTAGTTTATAATTTAAATCTTTGTGATATATCTTGTTATTTTAATATTAAACTAAAGTTGGTTTTTTTTAATCCTAATTAACTGTTTTTGAAATACGTTAATACGAACAAGTAATCAGGTAAGGTATTGAACACTTACCTTTTCATCTAGTTATTCTCGAGTAGTGAAGTTTAAGTCTTCTTTGGCCCTGCGGTGGCGCAGTGTGGTAACGCGTTCTCCTATTGCGCGGCTAATCCGGGTTCGACTCCCAGCAGTGCAAAAAGAACGCTTACTCAGAGATCTCATAAAGATCGCACTGCTCACTGTAGTCCGGGGTTTGGTTCCCTAGGCCTTAAGAGGTTCGGATTCCTCGGAAAACAGTAGGTCCCGGCGCAGCATGACCACTGTAGTCTTTGAGCCGTAAAACCAAAAAACAAACAAACAAACAAACAAATTAATTCTTCTTTAGAGTTTCCCTTATTAAATTGAGACAGTGAGCATATGAACTAGCAACGATATTTAAAATACATTTAATATTATCTTGAATACATTTTGAGGTCAATTTCTGTCATAGATGGTAGTGGGAAAAGAGATGTTAATACTAAGAAGCTTTAAGAACGACTGACGGACAACAGTACAATGAATTGGAGAGAGAGTTTTAGGGTTGCACGGATTGGCTTAGTTTTCCGATGTACGGTGATAGTCACATATATCTAACAATATACAATAAATACACACTACTTACCCCGTATAAAAATTGCGTCTAAAAACATGTCTATTATAATTATATTTAAAAAAGGAAAAAAATGAAACCGCTTATTCACACGTTGATAAACATTCAAACTTCTTACCTTTCACAAAAAAAATAACCAAAATATTTGGGTGGGCCTTGGCCAGCCCCTCCCTCTAAAACCGCCACTGGCTCAAACTATCAGTAACCTTCTACTGCCCTGCTCATCATAAGTAATATGTACTCACAGCCAGCCCCACAGGGGTCCTTGAGGCTGCAGTTTGCGTCATGGCAGTTTGCAACGAAGAGAGCCTTCAAGAAAAGTGAGGAAAAAGTTAACCATTTTTGTTGTTGTTGTTATAAAGTTTTTATAATACAGTGACTGTATTACAGTCAAACCTCGTTAATGCGAAGAAGGAAGAACGAAGAAATCGATAAAATGATCCAAATCCGAAGAAAATGATGAAGGAAAATGTGAAGTTTCCGAAATATCATTGGGTTTGTGGGTCAAGAAAAGTTTTTTAAAACCATATAGGCTGCTTGTACAGTTTTCTACATTTCCGAATCTTATGGTATTGTATAAAATTCTCGTGTCACTGGCCGTTATCAGTGTCTCTACACAAAGAACCATGAGTCGAATTAAGATTGTTAAAAATAGACTGAGGTGGTCAA
>QLNU02010843.1:2677-18289 GCA_006491805.2 Dysdera silvatica
TCTGTTTGAACAAAATAAATTGATTTTATGTGATTCTGGCTATTTCAATCAAGAAAAATTGGAATTTGTCATTAAAAAGTAGGTGGTGCTCTTTAAAAGAAATTGGCTTCTTTAAAAATGGCTTCTTTAAAAAAATTGAGCTGGTACAATTTATATTATACAAATGCTCTCTTTTGAAAATGATATTTACATTAATTTATTGTAGACATTATTTAGAGTCTAATGATGCTTTTGGTTTAACAGTTTGACTACAATGGCATGAATACTTTTAAAATTGACTGTACATGTGTGCTTCAATGGATCCATCTCATATCTCTTGAGAAATGTATCACTAGCTACAATTCCTGAGATATTTACCAACTGTTGTCACCCTATCATGACCACATTTTTATGCTAACAGTATAATATTTTTCATCTGGACAACGCCTCTCATAATAACCTCGGAGGTTAGCACTATGAAATGATCTCCAGACTCTCTAGATTTGAATCGTATTGAATATTTGTAGGATGAAGTGGAAAGATGAGTTCAAACCCCAAATCAAACATTAAGATTAGATATTATATAAGGTTAGACATTAGATGTTGATTAACTGGCTATTTTATATTTATGGGCTACAATTCATCCCTATATTTCTAAGATCATGTGGAAACTGTGAGTTGACATGTTATTTCTATTCTTAGATCAAAAGTATATATATATACTCATTACTAATCCCTGATGTATATAATAAATTGTTCTTTCAGCATAAATTAGTTTAAAGATAAGCAAATATTTATATTATACAGTTTAGGGGAGAGTAGATTTCAGTGCATGAACATGGGTAGTTTTAATATTTTGTATGAAACTGCAACCTAACCTTAAGCATGATCATCAACTGGATTGATTTTTGTTATTCACAGTTATTTACTAAAATAACCTTTTTTTTTTCTTCTAGCCTTGTAGAGTATGTAGTGCAGCTGGTCATTTTTGTAAAAAATCCAGTCCAGAAGGGCCAGGAATCGCCAATGCAGATTTTGTATTTTACGTATCTGCAATGCAAACAGAACGTTGCCATAAAGGGCAAACTGTCGCCTATGCTGCTCATTGTCAGCAAGAAACAGCCTTGGATAGGTAAAGTTGAATGATAAGCATTTTTAGTTCAATTTTGGAATAGGAAGTTTTTGTTTAACTCTGCATGTACAGTGTCTTTTCAAAATTATTTAGACATCCTGTCAAAACATGGATATCATCTGACAGAGGGAGACAATAATACTAAGTGGCAATTGTATATTACACGATAAAAATTACACAAAATACACAGTGATATTAGATTTCTCAAAGCATTTTGTGTTTAAAAAATCTAATATCGTTAATCTCCTCCCCCCACGTGCAAATTATGTAATTTAAAATTATGAAACTTATAAATATAAGAGATAAATTATGGAGAGATAAAGGCTTTGCTAGCTATACTTCAGTAGTCCAGCAGCTAAGATGCTTAGGTCCTAACGAAGAGCTTGCTGGTTTCAGTCCAGCCTGACACTAAGCCTTTTTCTTCTTTATAACACCCCCCCCCAAACTCCCAAAGAAAACAAAATCTGCAAATTGAGGTTCTGTGCGTCAACCACTTACGTGATTATTCTGCTGTCCCTGAGATGGGCAATAATATCTGAATTTGTAATAATGGGTCAAAGAACTCTAGATTGAGCCATCAATCAACTCAAAATACATATACAATTTTCTACATTTTTTGTTTTACTTGTTCCCCGGGTCCTGCTAACAATAAAAAAACAATCTCACTCTACAGCTCATAAAGACTCCACCTTTGGATCACTCTTCAATCTTCACCTGTGATGTCTTTGAGTCAAGACCATGCTCGTAAACTCTTAAGTGATATCCCAGTGTTGTGTGTGAATCTCTTTATGACGATGCCGTTTTTATATGTATGAATCTAATCTTTATTGTTTTTGCCGAATATGAGCAATCACTTTGTCTTCCTACCGGAAAGAGAGCCCCGTTACTAGCATCGCTACTGCTCTCTTTCCATTTCCCAAGCAAATTGTCTTTATAGTCTCTAGATATATAAAATGATAAGGAAGAAAATATTAATGTACCGAAAATCGGGGTTACTTAAGCCGCTGGGGTAACTAAAGCCACTATGCTGGATAAATTTTGGACACTGATTTTGGCAATGCTGTTTTGAGTTTGATTGTTAACTGTCATGCCATCAATTCCATAGTTTCATGAAGCTTTGGACTATATATTTTAATAGTGTGTGTGTTTTAAAATTAAGTTTATAAACCTTTATTTGTATTTAGGATAATTTCGTCATAAATTTATACAGTCCATATCTTTCATGGCCAAAATCACATTTTTAAATTAAATTCAATAAAAATATTTTTAAACATAACCTCAAACAATACTCTTATGGTTGTTATACTTCTTAGATTATATTTCCCATTTTTTTTTTAAATTCATTGTTTCCTATACGGGGTAACAAAGACCACCAAACAGGAGTGGCTTTTGCCATCCTCATCCAGGATCAGAATGGCCCTGCGGTGGCGCAGTGTGGTAACGCGTTCTCCTATTGCGCGGCTAATCCGGGTTCGACTCCCAGCAGTGCAAAAAGAACGCTTACTCAGAGATCTCATAAAGATCGCACTGCTCACTGTAGTCCGGGGTTTGGTTCCCTAGGCCTTAAGAGGTTCGGATTCCTCGGAAAACAGTAGGTCCCGGCGCAGCATGACCACTGTAGTCTTTGAGCCGTAAAACCAAAAAGCAAGCAAGGATCAGAATGGCGTCTCTTTTTTTTCCTAAATAAAAACACCTCTAATTTGAGCTTGTTTCTATATGGATAGCGAAAATTATTGAGTAAAAATGAATTCCCCCATGAAAACTCACAAAAACTCATCTTGGAGGCTTTGTGTTTTGATAATTATTTGATGATTGTGTTATCCCTGTGAAGGATAATAATATCATACATCCTTATATACGGAGAAAGAAAGCGTTGTTTCCTGTCCTCATTCATCTAGCGGTCTAAGACACTATAGGCTAAACGGAGGGACCCTAGTTTGAATCCAGGATGGGGAAGGCGTCTCTTTTTCTCCAAAAACAAAAAAGCTCTATCTTGAGCTATTTATATGTGGGTGCTGAAAATTTTTGTATAAAGCCATTATGCTGAGTAAATTTTGGGCACTGATTTTGGCAAAACATGTTTAACATCTTGAACTTTTTTTAACGTAAATTAAGCATATGAAACACTAAAAATATAAAAAAACCTTTTTACACTTTTATTTTTACTAATAAATATCTCAAGCAGAATGTGTACATTTTAGTCCTTTATATGGATTTTGATACCCCATCACCAACTAACATAAGCCAAGCATTGAATTCTTACTGATGGCTTTAGTTACCCCCATATTGACGGGTAACTTAAGCCACGATGGTTTTTTTTTTTTCAACATGTTTTATAAAACTTTCATACATGTAAACATAGAGTGTAACTGTAGATCCAAGTTTTACAACAATTAGTTAATCTCTAAAGTAAAATCTCTTGAATTGGCAGATGTCTTAAATTGGAAAGTGGCTTAAGTAACCCCGAAAGACTTTATAAAGTAATAAGGAATAGAATATTATAAAATGTATGTGGATGAAAAATCTAATTTTACTAATCTTCCGTCCAACCTCCTTTTTAAAATTTCAGAGAGTATGGAATTTATGAGCAGAGTATATAAATAAATCTATAATGTAAGTAAATTTAAGTATATATATATATATATATATATATATATATATATATATATATATATATATATACATACATACACATATAAATTATAGTTACTTCTTTACTGTAAGTAAATTATTATTCTTTTTTCAAATGTAAATATAAATTCTGATTTCCTATGTATTATAAATAAATTTAATTGAATTGGTTTATTGTAGCAGCAGTAAACTTCTCAAACTTTCAAAATGCAATGAAATGACTACTGTTGTTAAAAAAAAGCAGACTAAGTATGATGACAAAGTTGAGTAATAATTTTCAATGTATTTGTTGAAGTGTTTCCAAAGATATTCTTAGAAAACGTAAGACTCATTTATGTTTTGCTACACAAGGACAGCTAATGTCATGCTGCATAGGGACCCATAGTTTTCTGAAAAATCCAAACCTCTGTTTTCTAAGTTACTTAACCATGAGTCTTTCTCATATTACAGCTATTCAATGTTCTGACATATATAACTTCTCTTCAGTAATCTCTTTATCAAACTTACTTTACAACACAGTTGTTTACATCAGTGAGACCAGTGAATGTTCTATCATTATTAGGTATTTCTAATAATTCTCATGTTCAGTATATATACACCAAGGGATCATAGAGTTATGATCACGTACCTTATGTTTCGTAGCTGTCTTTGCGACATTTTATGTGACTCTTTTAACCATGAAATCATTTTTAACTTTTTATGTAATATTGGATTTTCCCCATTTCATATGATTTTTTTTTATATCGTTTCATTTGATGCCTTTGTTAAATTGTTTCCGACACATTTTTACCATTTTAGCTTTATTTTTATATGAAGCATGTGTATGCATTCTCACCTTGTTTGGCGCAGAATGACCCTTGCTGTTTTTGCACCATAAAAACACAACCAACCAACCAATGTTTTGTAGCTCTGCCTTTAGACTTCAGTATAGTAGCTATCCTGAGAGGTAATGATTCTAGATTTGATTAATTTCACATTTTGTCAACTAGACCACTGACACCTTATGGATTGCTACTTAAGTTAGCTATCTATGCAGTCTAATTTGGCGCAGTATAGCCCAGATGCTCTTGCGCCATAAAAAAGCCAAACAAACAAACAAACAATATGCAGTCTAAAAATCATATGGTTAACATATAATATTCAATTTGCATAGTAGAGTAGTTATAATTCAGTGATCACTCAGTGTATGTATATATATGTACAGGGTGCTCTCTAAAGTCTGGTGTTTCGTAAATAACTTTTCAGCGAAGGCTCGTAGAACTGTAAAAGTTAGGTATGGGTATAGTAAAGTGCCCATGGCCAATCAAATGGGATCGACAGCAGCGCTCTCTGTAGCAAAATTGGGAAGTTATTGCACCTAATTCTGGAACTAGGGAAGGTACAGAAAATTTTCCAATTACAAAGTTGTTCAGCATCAACTAATTAGTAAGAAACGATTTTTTTCACCACTTTAGTAGGGCAAAATTCGTGATTTAGGAGGTTTTAAAGGTATCCATCCGGCAACGCCATCGTTGGTCAAAATTCCAATTTAATGTCAATCATTAACTTCAATTTTCAAAATTCACATTAACTTCAATCATTTATTCTTGTAATTCCATAAAACTTCATTCATTCTGTAAGTACAGATTGCATGTTACGTACTATGTAGAGGAACTTCGGGTATTATGGATACCATTTACATTTGAGGCAATATCACAGCCCGATGTTGTTTAAAACTCGAACTCAAATACAATTACAAACTTCAACTATCTGTGATTAGTTATTTATAGTCAAAAATTATTTTACGAAATTTCATCACATGCAAACAAAAAAATTAAAAAACCCATTTGGAGGGTATTACGGGATAGTCAGGTAATATGGGATAGGGATTAAAAATGAAGATGGTGAAAAAAAGATTTATTGGTACAAAAGGAAGCACAATCAAAATACAGTTTAATTCATTTACACATCTCACAAATGTAAGGATCTGTCTCTGCATCAGCACAATCAAGGTGGGCCCATGGAGAGCAAACAAAACACTTCACCCAGATCTCTCCGCTGCTGTCTTAGGCAAATGTCCCATTGCAGAACAAACATTCTGCATCCATAACGTCTAGTATGGCAGAGGGCATAAAGTCTAAGTCAGACGATCCATCGGAATGATTCCTCATCAGTGCTGGAGTCGTCCTTAGAATTTGTTTAATTTTTTAGAAAATTTATTTCTCTGTGGGGGTGTCTTGTTTTTTGTTCTTGCCATTCATATATTTGTTCCCCCTTGACTATTGCTTAGCGCTGAGTTTGACCTCCAACTGTTTTTTATGGAGAGAATGGGTTAGAACACAGGATGGCCCGCATTTTCTACCCCTATTGGAAGTAGTCTTTTTCAATGATGGCGGCGATGTCTCTGAGTGAAGGTTGAACCAAACTACTTAGAAGACTTTTAGATGAACAAACAATAGGTATGCCCAAAATAGGTCTTAGTTCCTCAGTCTTTTGGGGATTGTCAGGATCACAGTTAGGTTCAGATCTGTATTGTGGAAGCCAAAACATTTTCACTGGAAAAGATATTCCTAGTTAGAGAAATATTCCGGTGGCTTTAAAGCCATTAACTTCTGTGTAGCCAGTGTAAGCTCAGCGTATCAACATCAGTGGAGCCAAACAGCTCCATAATGTTGTCATACACACTCAAGGGTGGTATACTGTGCCTTTAAAAGGTTCTTACTTCCTCACTGTAGGGAGATTTCAATGGGCCCATGAAACTCTTACCAAGGGATTGAAACTGATGTGAGCAGTGTGGCGGTAAGCAAACAAGAGTGACATGATTGGCCATTATTATATTGATCAAATCCAAGTTGTAATGATTCAGTCTTTATATTGTGCTCTCTGTATGACTGACACCTGGTGTACAAACCCGATAAGAACCACATAAACAGCATAAAAATAATGACTCAACTGAAAAGTTCGAAAGAATGGGTACATACTACCATAGTTTTGTTATATTTTATCTAAAATAGTAATCTATTAAAATAGGTAGTAAATATTTTGTCGGGTTATATGTAACAGCATGATTTCATGTCAGGTATTATGAAATACTGATATTCCATATAACCCTACCTGTCGTCTTGGGATAAAAATACCCTCTGTTTATTGGGATGAGTTGTGAACACAAAAACGAGCATTACATAAAAAACTGTTAGTATTCGGGTGTACATTATGCTTCATTTCAATGTAAACATAACACTTCTAATAATGAACAGTGTTGAAAACTTATCTTTTGAAATTTTTATTCACTCAACACACCGTTTCCTGCAGATGCACGATACGTTCTGATGGGCACTCTGAGATCATTTCTGAAGTAGTTTATGACATTATCTCTTGGGGGCAACATGTTACCAAAGTGAAACCTTAGTATTCCATATTTCTCAACTATTCCATAATACCCGAAGTTCCTCTACAGTATAGTGGAAAAAAAATCGATGTTATTTATGCTATTGTAGAAATGTTATTTTGTGTTGCCATGATTATTTAGCATGATGCGGTAACGATGACAACTCAATTAGTTTCCAGGCTGATGCTTTAATCAACTCCGCCTACGGCAGAATGGGGTTATCGTCACTACCACATCATACCAAATAATCATGATAACACAAAAAATATTTCTACAACGGAATTAATAACGTCGATTTTTTCCACCATACTGTACGTAGTACGTAACATGAATCTGTACTTATATAATGAAGTTTTACAGAATTACAAGAATGAATGATTGAAGTTAACATGAATTTTGAAAATTGAATTTAATGATTGACATTAAATCGGAATTTTGACCAGCAACGCCATTGCTTGACGGATACCTTTAAAACCACTTAAATGACGAATTTTGCCCTATTAAGGTGGTGAAAAAAACACGTTTCTTACAAATTAGTTAGTGCTTAACAACTTTATAATTGAAAATTTTCCTGTATCCCTTCTAGTTCCAGAATTAGGTGCAATAACTTCCCGATTTTGTCACAGAGGGCACTGCTGTAGATCTCATTTCATTGGTCATTATCACTATTTACTATGCATACACCTTGCTTTTACAGCTCTACGAGCTTTCGTTCAAAAGTTACTTGCGAAACACTGAACTTTAGATAGCATCCTGTATATGTACATGTATAACATGCCCTTTCATGTAGTTTTTTCTTGTTTCATACATTTTCATTATATGTTAAAAAATTTAATATGCATAAAACTTTAAATTTAAAATATGTTAGGTTATAGTGTGAAATTTAATTCATCAGTAGGTACAATCATTAACTAATGTCAGATTTTTGCTTTAATGCTCACTTTTTTTTTCCTCTTAAGGCCCATTGCTGGTCATGCCAATTTATGTCCAAACTCCATTTCCACAAAGATTCAAGATTTAGAGACACTTTTATCCACTGTGAAACATGAAATTCTTCATGCACTAGTTAGTATAAATTTGGATTATCTTTGTCCTGAAATCTGATTTTGACTTACAATAATTTTTTACATTACATACATTTTTGTATTTGTTCAAGATTATTATTTTTTGGCTTTCACAATTTTAGACCCAAACTAGATTTTTTTATTAGCAAGTATTTATTAAGAGTTTGCTGGAATCTTTATAAGTGTATGGGGAAAACGTTTGAATACTATAATCAGAGTTCAACAAACCATGAGCAACTGTACTTGCCAGGCAAGAAGAGTATTTGCATGCCTCAAAAAGAGAACCTAAGATTCTAGTTGGGACATGATTTCCTACTTGCCGGCTGTAAAAATTTAGTCGACAATGGCGACCAGATTCATCAAGCCCTGATTATGATTATGCTAAATGGATGAATGATTGAGCTCAGTTGCTTGTTAAATGGAAGTTCTGGAGCTGGCATAAGGATAGATTGTTTAAAATATAGTCTTATATCGTGAGTAAGAAATAAATAGAGGAAATTGAATTTGAAAGTTAACAAGAAATTCATCTGAATTCCAAGTACAATTGCTTAGTGAAAATTTTATCCCCATATGAGATTGACCTACACAATATTGTAGCAAAAAGTTAGTGGCTGTTCTCTTTTCATCAAGTAGGATGTTTGTGAATATCTTTTCTATTAAATATAATTTTTAATTCTATTTCAATGATATAGTTTCTTAAACTGTTTTGTCTAGCATTACTTTTTTTAAGGGTTTTTCTGTGAGCTTATATGCCTACTTTCGAGATAAATATGGAAGCCCACTAACACCAAGAGGACGGAAAGGAAAACCAATGATTAATAAAATGTAAGCTATCCTGTTGTATTTTTGTTATTATTACTGCTTTCTTTATTTTATGAGAATAATGTAATCTTATAATGGTAAATTTTGACTAAGTCTGCAAACTATCATTGAAAGTTGCATTAATAAACATGTTTTTAAGCAGAAAGAAGAAATATTTTGACAAAATTAGTTTCTATTGTTGGTAGTTTTCTTTCGCTGCAAGGATATGTGGGAAATAGGACTAGTATAGTAAATAAATGCATAAAAATTATATTGCTCATTTATTTATGTAAGAATTGTATAAATATAATACACTCTCTATAACAAAAAAATCGATGCACCAAGAAGGAGTTGTCTAGTTGTAATGAAATTTTGT
Organism: Dysdera silvatica; assembly: GCA_006491805.2. Taxonomy (NCBI): domain Eukaryota; kingdom Metazoa; phylum Arthropoda; class Arachnida; order Araneae; family Dysderidae; genus Dysdera; species Dysdera silvatica. Next base: position 12,028 of record QLNU02010843.1, read on the forward strand.
ATGCAAAGACATTTTAACCGAACATGCAAATGATTAAAATTTGGTGTCCAATGAATGAATAGCGGGAACTCCAGCGCATCGGATCTGCGCATTCAGAAGGTGTATATAAGGAGCGATTCTTAATATGTGGTCAAAATTTCTGTTGCATTTTGATTGCAGATACCTTACGTTGACTGTAACAATGCCTTGCCGAAAGATTCGTACTCATTACGAGCATATGTCAGAGTTTGAAAGAGGTCATGCTATCGGATTGAAAGAGGTTGGTTGGGCGAATCGAAGAATCGCTGGACATGTCGGTCGAAGCGATGCGGCGATTGGACGGTGCTGGCAAGAGTGAGTAAACAACGACAAATGTGAGCGTCGGGATGGCAGTGGTCGACCTAGGGCCACAACAGAACGGGAAGACAGAGCGATTGTCAGAGCAGCTGTCACAGCACCGGATTCGTTATCAACTATCCAACGTGAAGCCTGCACACATGTGTCCAACATGACCCTCTGCAGACGACTGAGAGAGCGGAATTTACGCTCCACCGACCGTCACGCCGCTTACCTCTCAAGCCTTTACACCGTGAAGTCCGATTACAGTGGTGCCGGGCTCGATCAACTCGGAACTGCACTGACTGGGGACGTATAGTCTTTAGTGATGAGTCCCGTTTCCAACTGTGTCCTGACAACAACTGCAGACGTGTCTGGAGACGTCCAGAGCAGCGTGGGGATCCTGCCCTTACTATCGCACGCCACACATGCCCATAACAGGGCGTTATGTTCTAGGGTGCCATCTCCTTTGATAGCCGGACCCCTTTGGTGGTCATTTCTGGCACACTTACAGCACAGCGGTACGTAGACGACATTCTACGACCGGTTGTGTTACCGTTCCTTTTGCGACACACTGGACTTACGTTTCAACAAGACAATGCCCGGCCACACACGGCACGTGTTGCTATGAATTGTCTTCAAGCTTGCCCAAGACTTCCTTGGCAATCTAGGTCTCCTGATCTCTCTCCCATAGAGAACATTTGGGACCCTATGGGAAGGCGATTGCAACCATCCTGGAATGTTGACGATTTAGCCAGACAGTCGAAGACAATTTGGCAAGAAATTCCGCAGGACACCATCCGGGATCTTTATCAGTCTATGCCACGCCGGGTGACAGCTTGCATCCAGGCCAGAGGTGGACCAACGCCTTATTGACTTCCTCCTTTTGTAACGGTCAAACTCTGCAATAAATCTTTCAATTGTTCTGAAATTTTAATCGTTTATTTTTCTATATGTGTTCTTTGCATCCACTAATTTTTATCGCAATTGGAGAACTCCTTCTTGGTGCATTGATTTTTTTTGTTACAGAGTGTATGTAGATTCTTTGTTCTTTTGAATATTATGTAACAAGACAGTTCTGTCTTCTTCTCGAAAAGTTTTGACATTTTTTCATGATAGAAAACACACATATAAAAATGTTGAAAATAGAATGACTCTTGTAGATACATTTTGGAAACTAAGAATATATAATGAATACATTTCCTTATGCTGCAATGTATCTTGAAGGTATATAAACAAAACATTTTACTTTATTTTTGCTAGTAAATTGCTCTTGAATTCAACATGCCTTTATGGATTACAAATTTCATTACATTATCCAAAAAATGGAGTACTAAATTCTGATAAATTTAATTGTGTTCTCTAAATTAAATCAGTTCTAAAAATCATTATGTGAATTTATTTTAATTTACATGATTATATTGATGGCTATTCAGCTCATTGGGTTAGATTCGGTTCCAAATATGCTTAGTTAGGTTGCAAAATCATGTTTCAAAAGTTACGTTAAGCCATGAATCCCTTCCTAGATGACATAATATTAAGAAAACCAATCTTGTAATCTAATAATACAAATAAACATAGGATTTATGGTATAAGATAATTGAATATTTTTAATCTATTCAAACAGTATACAGGCACATCAGTGGAGTGATCGTGTTATAAGAGAAGTAGAAAGAAGAGACTGGAAAATACGTGATGGTGTTACACGAAAGAAAATTAAAGTTGTTGTGACTCCTCGAGTTGTGGTTTGTATTTGTAAAAATAATTTTAATCATCAATAACTGCTTTTTATCATTGAACTATTTTTGTATTTTATTCAAATACTTGCACAAGTGTTTATATATAAATTGTTAAAAAATATTACATTTCAAATTAGGTTGGTTATTTCATAAATGTGTACATTTCTTAACGAATGATAATTTTTCATTTAATCTTTTTACTTTCAGCTGTATGTATGGTGGTTGCAATTTTACAAATATTTCATACATTTCAGGAATGTGTATGTTCCTTAAAATGTCACAAATGTGATTCGTAGAAGTATTATCCTTATTAAAACATAAGTGTTACAGGAATGGTACACTTTCATGTTATCAACCCTTTCATTATAATTTTTTTAGCTTTCTGATATTTGGTTTCTCGTATGTAAAACTCTTAATCAGATGTATGTTTTTCAGTGGTAACGTGTTTGCCTAGTGTACTGTTAACCCAGGTTCAGCTCCCAATGGTATCAAAATAAAATACTTAACGACAAACTGCTCACTGTAGTTCAGGTGTTTGTTCTCTAGGCCTTAAAAGATTCAGATTCCTTACAAAACTGTAGGTCTCTACCCAGCATGATCTTTACTATCCTTGTTCCATAAAAAAACCAGATTTTTCTACGTTCATTCGATACTTCTGTTATCATATGAGAATCATAACTATTTTGAACTTGGTGCATACATAAAACAATATTTAACTATTATTTTGTATTATTGTACTGTAAGGTTCATTACAAAATTGTAATCAGCAATTAATGATGAATTTCTTATTTATAGTGCAATTATACTTTTTAAAAGTGAAAAACAAAAAACTCAGTTTCGAAAGTTATTGGTCTACCATAATTCGAATTTAAGTAATTTTATTTATGTTCATCATATATATATATATATATATATATGCATGTATAATAAAATAATTTGGGGATTCACGTTGGAAGTGTCTTCATTTGAACTTTTAATAGCATCTTCATTCAATTCATGAAGGATCCTTTAAATTTTGCTTTATGTATCTTGAGGGTACTATAAGCCATACTTCTATTGACACAACTCATGTTATTCATAGCAATTTGATTCTCCGGATCTGTCAAATACCACCCATTTAATGTTAAATTATATTAATGAAAGAAATGTATTAATTCAAGGTATGATGGAATTAGCTTGCATGATTTTAATACAGGGTGATAATAATTAAAGTTCAACTTCCAAAAAGCTGTAAAAAGGGAAATACTGCTCAGAATGACCTGAAATTTGAACTAAATATACTTGAAGAATGGGGGAAATGATATCACATAAAAAAAAAAAATAATAAAAAAAAGTTCCAAATTTTAGTAATAGATGGCGCTTTAAGCATCATAGCGTAAATGGGTTCGGCTACAAGTGACATTTAAATCGCAATGTGACAGCTATGGTGTAAGTTGCACGTTAAACCAACTGTACTGTTCAACGTGCATGACCGTATCTTTTTTTTTTTACTGAAAAACTGACTTCCAAGTCACTTAACAGTTGTGGCACTGTTAGTGGAAAGCCCATCCACCACGACAAGGTTGTACCACATCAGATAGGAAAAATCAGTTTTTAATTGTCCTGAGGCCAAAAACCACATAATAAGCAACAACGACATTGGTTTTTAATTGTCCTGAGGCCGAAAGCTGCATAAAAAGCAACAAAGAAATCGGTTTTTAATTATCGTCAGACTAGCACAAGATATGTTCAATATGCTGTCCACAGTTTTCTCCCACAAGTTGAAACCGATAAACAGCATGTTCCACAACAGATCGGAGTATATCAGGGGTCACGTCATGCGTGCCTTCAATTCAGCTGAGTTTGCAATCAGACCACTGAACATAGCACTTTTTAGATAACCCCACAGCCAGAAGTCACAAGGATTAAGATCAGGTGATCTTGATGGCTGATAATTCTAACATTTCGAAATGCCTCTTCAGCAGCTGCTTCACTGGCTTTGCAATGTGCAGAGGAATGCCATCGTGCATAGAAATGCTACCTGCACATGCATGCTGTTGAAGTGTTGGAATGATGTAGTTGCGCAAAAGACTCTCATAGCGTTTACCATTGATGGTACAGGTAACAGGACCCGCACGACCCATCTCCTTGAAAAAAAATGGCCGTACGATAGATGATGGCGTCAACCTGCACCACACAGTTACCTTTGTAAAATGAAGAGGTTCTAGTTCATGTGAGAACAGATTTTCCGTTGCCCATATTCTGCAATTCTGAGTATTGACATGTCCTCGGAGATGGAAATGGGCTTCGTCGGTCCACAAAATGTTCCATGGCCATTCATTGTCCAATTCCATGCGAGCAAGAAATTCTATGTCAAAAGTGTGTCTTACTGGCAGGTCAGCAGGAAGCAACTTCTGAACATGTGTAATTTTGTATGGATAGCAATGCAGGATGTTTCGTACAATTTTATGCACCATACTCACAGGCATGTCCAAAGTTCAGGCAATTTCCCGTGCACTGCACATTTGCACACCACCGCTCGTCTCTTCCTGGAATGCTATGGTCACATCTTCTACTGACATCGAAGCTATTAGTTTCCTTCCTCTGCCAGATTTCACTTCGAATTTTTTAATCATTTTCTCCAGACCCTTGGCAGACATCGGATTACAACCTTTTTCATACCCTTTACTGTCCGGAACTTCTTCAAAGCTAATGGCACACAGTCACCATTCTTGTAAAAGAGCTTCACAAGAAGATCGCGATCCTTCATTGAGAGAGTCATAACGAGCTTCTTATAATAACTCCTTAAATGTTATATGAGGAAAGTGCCATCTACCCCACGTTTTTATAACAAACGCAATGTGTCGTGTGCATGACACATCTTTTATTTTGCATATTACGATGCTTAAAGTGCCATCTATTGTTAAAATTTGGAACTATTTTGTTTTCTTATGCCATACCATTTCCCCCTTCGAGTATATTCAGTTCAAATTTCAGGTTATTCTGAGCAGTGGTTTTTCTTTTTTCTTTTTTTTTTACAGCTTTTTGAAAGTTGGACTTTAATTATAATCACCCTGTATTTTAGCATAAAGGTTGAGAAATCTAAATAGGTGTGAATGTTTTATAATTGCAATATATAATTTTTGCATAAATTTAATTTTTAGGAGGAAGTTCGCAGGCATTTCAATTGCTCTTACCTTGAGGGTGCTGAACTTGAAGATCAAGGAGAAGATGGCACTGTACTGACACATTGGGAGAAACGACTTTTTGAAGTATATATATACACACACACATATTTATGAGCCTGGATTATATGCAAATGTATAGGCAATTGCATATTTTAGCTCTTTTCCGCATTAGTGCATATAAATGTGTAAAGACGGTGAAATTTGAAATACATATTTTAAGGGTTTCGATAATTTAAAAAATTTTATTATTTTATCAGAAAATTTTCACACAATGATAAAGTTAAAATTTCCTTTTACTCATATATGATCACAAAGAAAAATGTACTTTTAAATGTACATGTTTAATTATGTCCTGGGACATCAAAAAATGTAGTCAATTCATAGCTGAATTAGACACTATCCTCAGCAGAGAGCTAGAAGGGTTTAGTTCTGTTGTGCTAGCCAGGTAATTAACCTGAGGTCAGATTAAACACAACAAACGCTTTTATATATATATATCATCATCATATTCAACCATTATCTATCCACTGCTGGATGAAGGTCTCTCCAAATGCTTTCCACACAAGTCTATCCTGGGCCATTCGTTTCCACGTCACCCCAACCTGTTTTCTTATTTCATCCACCCATCTAGTTTGAGGACGTTTTCTAGGTCTTCGGTGGTCTCTTGGAATCCAGTTCAGAATTTCTGTTGTCCATCGTTGATCAGTTCTTCTTGCAATATGCCCAGCCCATCGCCATTTCAGCCCTTTTACTTTAACAATGATGTCCTCTACTCTAGTTTGCTCTCTCACCCAAGTGTTTCTTTTTCGATCTCTCCTAGTTATTCCAAGCATGCACCTCTCCATGCTCCTTTGCGTTGTCTGTAACTTTCGTATTGCTCCAACTGTTAGACTCCATGTCTCTGATCCATAAGAGAGGACTGGCAATACACACTGGTTGAAGACCTTTCTTTTTAGACACAAAGGCAATTTCCCCTTCAGGATAAAACTGTTTCTTCCAAATGCACTCCAGCCAAGTTTAATACGTCTGTTGAGTTCTTTC
>QLNU02010845.1:0-16762 GCA_006491805.2 Dysdera silvatica
CTCAGGTGCACTTGTGCACCTGATTTAAAAAGTTAATTTTGACCCCTGGCTTAGCAGTACATAAATATATTTCTGCGAGGTCATGATAATCTTTGTTTCCCATGTCAGATGATGCAGGTTTGGAACTCAAAATTAGCAATTCTGCTTTAAATCTCTTTACTGCTTCATATAATTTTCATTTAGAAATCGATTATTGTCCATAGCATGTGTAAATTACTCATCAAATTTATAAGTTATCTCTTTCTCTGTAAAATTTTCACTCAGTTTTCTCGAAATGGAAATGAAGGATGCTGTATGTGTAAAACAGTAATTCATGAGACTGAACTAGAATCTTCATGTACATATTTTTTTTTTTTATGGAGGGAAGGAAGATGTATTTTTTTAAAAAAAAGTAGAGAAACCATTGTGTCTTCCATAATAATAAGCATTGCCTTTCGCAGTGTTAATGTCATATGGTAACTTCATTGCCTATTACATGGACATTTGAAGTATTTCGTACCAACCCATATGCTGCGGTTTAAATGCTTTAGACCAGTGGTTCTTTAACTGTGGTCCATGAGAGCATTCCACAAAGGTTTGGACAAATACTAAAACAAGAGCATTTACTCTTTAATTCTGAGAATGAATCATGAGGAAACGAAAAATTCCTTCCTTAAATGGTGAAAATTAGTGATTAAACACTAGAAATAAATATGTATGATGCAAATTCTGGGTTTTAAACTTTGAGTTAATTCTTGGGGGTCCGCAAGGGCGAGTGATCTCTGAAGAGGGTCTGCTGTCTAGGAATGTCAAAGAACTGCTGCTCCAAACAACAGATTTTGATTAATCGGGCTGTTGAGGGGCGGGTAATCTGGCAATCAGCGCAGAAAGGTCTTAGCTGTCTTTACGTCATAAAACGTAATTACATTAATAATATAATTTTGTTAAAACTGAATCCTGAAAGTTAAAGGTTTCTCAAAAAAGAAAAAGCTAATCATGTGAAGATATCATTAATTATATTTACTATTGATTAGAGTATATGCGTATAATATTGATTGATCAATTATATTTATTGTTGAATCTTAATTTGCTTTTTTTTAGGACCCTGTGGCCATTATTTCACTTTTCAATGAAAACATCAAAAGTCTTTTTTATCTTGTTTGTTCGCCTTCACTAAACACTGTATCTGGCCCTCCACCTGAACTGGCAGAATTTGGTGAGTTTAAAAACAATTTACGATGTGAAACATTGAAATTTGACACAAAAAAATTCACGTTTCTAATATAAATATCGTATGTGTCTGTGAGATCACAAAGAATATGTTATTATAGATTTGCTTTCTAGCTAGGTGTGATGCTTTTTTCACTAAATTTGGCAATAAGGATTCGTAATAGACAGTACTTTACTTGGAAATTTTTCAATACTCAGATTCAATCATTTTCTGTTATATGGAGGTATGCAGTGGTAACACGTTCACCTAGTGTATGGTTATCCTAAGTAAAAACAAAAAAAAACAAAAACAAAAAAACTTACTGACTAAATATTGACCGTAGTCTGAGAGGTGTTTCCATGTGGCTCAATAAGTTTGGATTATTTGGAAAACTGTAGGTTCCGGTGCAGCAGGACCCTTGCTGTCTACATGCCGTAAAACTCTCACAGACAGACAAATGTACTATATTCTGGCATAGAGATAAGGATTTTGTTTACCATACAGAAACCCCTGGTTTGTTTCCCCAAGCAGCAGTGGTTTGGGTCCCTGGGGGGAACTGACCTAACGGCACATAATCTTGATTGGCTCTCTACCATACAACCCAAAACAAAACCATTTTCTATTCGAAGCAGTCATTAAACTATCTCAGTGGAGCTGGAAATTTAAATTTTGAACTGTTCCATCTTCAACCTAATCAGTTACCATAATCATATGGCACTAATTATGACCCTGTCATAATTAGTGCCATCAGTGTCGTAAGTAATTTCATCGATATTATAATTAATCACGCACGCACACATGGAATAAAATTAAAAGTTTGAAGGTCTATTCCTTTCTATTGTATTACTTTTCTGTATATTCCATAGGTAAGCATAGCCTTTCGTGGAGAAAACCTGAATTTTGGCAGCGACTAAAGAGTATCATGGAAGCATGTACCTTGCCCGAGTTCACTGGTTATCCATTGTCCCGAGAAGATGCCTCAGTGTACTTGCAAACTGTTGCAGCCAGCACAGACAAAAATGCGTCTAAACTTATTTCAAGGTAAACAATACGCAATATAAATAAGACACAAAAAACAACGTTTTAGAAGCGTATTTATGTCAAGATTGAGTTCAAACTACTCATTTCGGGCGATAAAAGTTCGCCCTTCTTCGGGAGTGAACACGTGGAATATCGTCAACAAACGAGGTTGATTCGAATATGTAACTAGAGTTGAGTTATTAAGTGAAATGTTGACTTCCAAACACAGGACGTCAAGTACTACGTGGTTTTTGTAGTGCGGCCACTCTTCCCAGAAATTACCAAATTGTGGAAAAGTTGGCTGTCTGTTAGTAGAGGTGGCAATTATGACGGGACTATGGATTAATATCAGAAGGGGTTAGGTGGAGTACATTTCGCCAAGCTGAGCTGAAGGAAGGAGTTGAGCTGTGGTCATTCACAATGGAATCACGAAACGTGTTAATGAAGAAAGCTTCGGCGAAGTCCAGTTCAAGTGGTGAATGAGGTTGGTGGATGATACGAGCGTCAGAAAAGTTAAAGCGATGGTTGTGTTCGTGGTTGTGAACAGCAGTGGATGATTTGTGCACTTCACCTTTCTCAACGTATCGGCGATGTTCTTTCAACCGATGGATGAGGGCACGTTTTGTCTGTCCGATGTAGGAAAGTCCGCACTGGCAAAAAAACACTCCTTCCCACCATCAATACTTTGGATCCTGCGCTTAACTTCTCCCTCGAAATTGAAGAAGATAATTCCCTTCACTTTTGGATATACAGATTACTAAACATCATAACTACTTCGCTACTTCGGTGTACCGCAAGCCTTTCAGCGTTGCTCTCCCTCCACATAATCTTTCTTTCCATCCGTATCAACAAAACATGTCCGCCTTCTACACCTATGTCTTCCGGGCTCTACAGTTCTGTTCGTCAACGGACTCCTTATCTGATGAAATTTCTTTGCTTAAGACCATCGCTCGCATCCGTGGGTACTGTCCCAGCATTATCGATGCTGCCGTTTTCAAATTCTCAAAACGTTCTTACAGTACATCTCTTAGTCGAATATCTTCAAATAATTACATTGGCTTCGTAACACTCCCTTACGTGTACAAACTTAGCTCCGCCATTGCCAAAGTCCTTCGGCAAGCCAAATTCAAAGTTACCTTCTCGCCTATTAACAAGATTTTGCCCTCTAGACTCAAAGATAACATTTCCACACTCCAACGCTGGGGCGTGTATCAAATTTTTTGCCAGTTCGGACTTTCCTACATAGGACTGACAAAACGTGCCCTCATCCATCTGTTGAAATAACATCTCCGAGACGTTGAGAAAGGTGAGGTGCACAAATCATCCATTGCTGTTCACAGCCACGAACACAACCATCGCTTTAACTTTTTTGACGCTCGTATCATCCACCAGCCTCATTCACCACTTGAACTGGACTTCGCCGAAGCTTTCTTCATTAACATGTTTCGTGATTCCATTGTGAATGACCACAGCTCAACTCCTTCCTTCAGCTCAGCTTGGCGAAATGTACTCCACCAAATTTCTTCTGATATTAGTCCATAGTCCCGCCATAATTGCCACCTCTACTAACATAGAGCCAACTTTTCCACAATTTGGTAATTCTGGGAGGAGTGGCCGCACCACAAAAACCACGTATTACATCATTTTCTATTTTTGGTAGTCAACGTTTCACTTCATAACTCAACTCTGGTTACATCCGCTAATCAACCTCGTTTGTTGACGATATTCCACGGTGTTCACTCCCGAAGAAGGGCGAACTTTTATCGCCCGAAACGCGTAGCTCGAACTCAATCTTGACATAAATACGCTTCTAAAACGTTGTTTTTGTGTCTTATTAATATATTGAATATTGATGAATAAATTCTTAATGTAAATGTGACGTTGAAAACTTACAGAGGTATACTAAAAATACAATTTATAATTAAATTATATATTATATTATTTATATTTAAATTATATTATTATAAATTTATAATTTAATTATATTATTATACAATTATATTTATATTATTATAGTTAATTTTATATATTAAAATTATTATTATATTAATTTATAATTTAAATTATATTATTATATTAATTTATAATTTAAATTATATTATTATTATATAATTTATAATTATATTAATTTATAATTATTATATTAATTTATAATTTAAATTCGTAACAAAAATACAAAAATACAATTACAATTTCCCTTAATTCTTATCGTAGAGTGGATGAAGACTCAAACGTCTTTAAAAAACGTGATGTACACAAGACTTACCTTAGAAATCTATTCTGAATATATTTTTAATGTCAAAGAACAATTTCATCGTCATGTACAATTTCATATGGTACAAAAAAATTTACATTCTACATTAATTTATTTAAAAAAAAATATTTTTTCTGCACTGAGGCTCAGCCCCGTAGAGCCATCGTGACTACGGCCCTGCATGAAATAGTACATTTGAAATATTTAACTAATGTTTAAAATAGTTTATGTAAACAACTCATTCATAACAACGAAATTAGACTAATAAATTTAATATGACTGAATAATTTTTTTAACATAAATTTTACATTGAAAATTTCTAGAGAACACTAAAATCCAGCAACGTTGAGTTTCCAAATTTATTGAAAGGGCACAAGTGCATATTATATATATTTAAAATTCAATGCATATAAAATTAAATTTATTTCAAATTATTGGGGAGGGGGGGCCCATATAACTGCGGGCATATGTATAACTCTAGGTCTATACTAAAATCTATAATTTCAATGATGGACTAATTAAGTTTCTCTCATCATTGGGACTCATCAGTATCACATTATCTCTCTCTCCCTCCCTCTTATTAATAATATTATCGTGAACCATAATTCCCGATATGATAATGGGAAACGATAAAATGGAAATTAATACAGGAATAAAATTTATATTAAAGGGATCTTGGAGAAAAATGACCCTTGGAGGTTGGAAGATGAATTAGGCTTGAGTATAGGGAATAGGATGGTGGTGAAGGTCAGCTTGCGGTCCAGATAGATGCTGTCACAAAAAATGGGCTCCAGGAAAAAAAGTTATTGAATAATAACGTGGCAATATAAATGTCGGCGGTGCGCAGGAGTCATATATCGTTAGGCCGTAAAAATCGAAGAGGAAATTTAAGGCAGGCGGGACGAAGAAGGAGGCTCCGTAAGGTCGAACGGGCAAATGAAACCGCAGGTCGAGTGGTCGGTGAGATAGGAGGAAAGGACGTGATTGGAAGGGAGAATTGATCAAACCTGAGATTCGCTAGAGATGGATTGATGGACGTGAGGGTGTTTTATGGATGAGGAAGGTGATGTTAGATTTTTATAGAGGAGAAGAGATCTGATCCCCTTTGAGAAAGGTCAGAGGGAGAAGAGGGTCTGATCTCCATTAGAGGTGGTCGGAAAAGGAGCGGATCTGCACTTCGAGGTGAAGGGTCGTGATAGAAGCCGTTGATGAGAGAGAATTGGTCGGTTACAAGTATGATTGTTTAAACGAGCGAGGGCCCTAAAGTCGCAGTTAGAAGTGGGGAAACGTTGTTCCCAGACCCAGCGTACGAAGACATATTTTCTCATATATCTTTCTATTATAAGGTTCGTAGATATTTGTCATTGGCTGCGAGAGTTGCAGCAGTAGCACTCGAGCATTTTTTTTCCGGGCGCATAGGAGGGAGCAGACGATTTCCTGGAGTCACCTTTGCCGGACCAGTTTCTGAGACGATTTCCTGGAGTTACATTTGCACTCCAGAGTCGATTTTTCCGTGGCCACGTCTTCCCGGACTGGTCACCCGCACGTTTTCCTTAGCGTCGGACGGACGTAGATGGATGGTGGACGGAACCCATGTAATGTGAGTTTGTTTCTCTCTTTAACCTTGATATGAGGTGTACCGCGGTTCTGTATGAAAGGAATTGTTTGTAGTCAGGCCTCGAGTAAGATAAGCGCGAATCAGGGAAGATAGTGTTAGAGTTTTTTTTTTAAATAGTACAGAAAACCCTTTTATTTGTGTAAATATTTGTATTGCATTTTGATATTGCAACAATATGGCATATATCCATTAGGTGAAATTGGTGTTTTACAGTAGGTGTTTATCTTAACTGTATCGATTTTAACGAGCAATCACGGCTCAAATCCCATAAGAACGGTGCTGCCATTCAATGAGCGTGAAAGCCTTCGTACATTTTTATTACAGCTCCTGATACAAAGAATATATAAGACGCAGTTCATTATTTTGTCCCAACGTTTATTTGTATGCTATAGGATCATGCTGGCCTTTCAATAGTAAGATTATATTAAAGATTGTTATTGTTTTCAAGTAGCCTTATGTCTATCTTAGCGCCTGGTTATTCACTGGTTGTTTACAGGTAAAACGCCAGCTAATAGTATAATCGTTTATACCACAGTCGTTTAATGACTAGAGTGAACTAGTCATTCGCGATAATATATTTAATTTCATTTGTAGTGTTGATTGAAATATAAAGTGTTAATTTACTATCAATAAAGTTGTTAAGTAATATACAATTTAAAGTGTTTTTGGATAAATATTTCAATTTCTTTGCACCTTTATCTAAAAATTGAATTTTTGAATTGTCCTTGCTATCTCCCCTTTATCCTTTTTATTTAAAATATGTTCATTTAAGATAAAAATAAAAATTAAATAAATAAATAAATAGGTAAACAGGATGAGATAAATCATATTAATAAAAATAGAAGGATTTGGTTTGCACAATTCGGATTCATTCGAAAGGCCGCACTTACGGCCCACACGGTCCCATGCGGCCTTAAGGCCGCAGGTTCCTCACCTCCAGACTAGACATATCAAAGCTATTTAAAAAAATTTTGGCGTAAAAAGAAACCACTTTTCGCCGATTTGGTGAAAAATATGAGTAAATTTCAATAAATAAATAAATAAAAAATGTTTGTTTGTTTGGCTTTTTTATGGCGCAAGAGCATCTGGGCTATACTGCGCCAAAAAAAAAAAAAGGTTATGTAAGCTGTTGCCATTGTTTACTATAAAATCTCAGAAAAACGAGGTTAGTGCCTGTGAATAAATAGTCAGGTATTTCACATTTTAAAATTTTTCGCGACATGCCGGTTGAAAACCGCTGGACTAGATAAAACCTTTGTAAATAGCAAGTACCTTTGTAAATAGCAAGTACCTTTGTAAATAATATAATACACACAAGATATGCCATCAAAATGTGTTTTGAATATAATTTTAATGTCAAAAAAACAATTTCTGTTGTCGTATACAATTTCGTGCAAAACAAAAAATTTAAAACAAATTTCTACAATAATTTATCTTGAACAAAAAAAATATAAAACGAAAAATATTTTTCCTGGGGGCTCAGCCCCTCTGGTCCCAGGCTGGCTACGGCCCTGGTTGTGCTGATATAAAAGCAAATTTCCCATGATAGTTAGACAAGTGTAGGAAGCATTTGGAGAAACCTACTTCCAGCAGTGGATAGATAATGGTTGAATATGATGATAATAATGCAACTTTAACGAGTGTGAAAATAATTTCTTACGAAATAATTAAGTACGCCTTTTTTTACATCTGAAATGAGGAACCCCAACAGAAACACAAATTGTTCCAAAAGAGCCTCCCCATGAATTTTTAAATGACATTCAATGAGGATAAAACACAGTGGAACCTCGATTATCCGTCTCCCGATTTACCGTCTTTCTCGCCTAACCATCGGCGTCAAATTCAAGTTAGGGCCACTCCGTTAACATCGACAATGAGACAATTTTACACACTTGTGAGGCTCTACCCGCAGGAGAAAACATTAAAGTTATCAATATTGGCAGCAGATGCTACTCAGCTAATACTGCTTCGAAAAGTACGGAACATGGCAGCCAAAAAACTACGCGATGTGCTTTCTTTAAAAAAAAAAAGGAAAACCTGCGTTTCAACCAGCAACAGTAGTTTTACACACATGTATGTAATGTTTTATATTTATGTTTCATTAAACGCAAGTTCTCTTAATTCGAATAAACTTCGTTTGTACCTTCAGCAAGTTTCACAATGTCATTTTTTTAGATGTATAATTTTAAAAAAAATATAATATACTGTACTATTTTTTCCCCTATTAATTTCCCCTTCTCGCTTAACAGTCTTTTCAATTATTCGTCTGACGGATAATCGCGGTTTTACTATGTTCTATCTCAATAACGTTGGTATAATGAACGATTATTTCCGTTTAATGATGGTATTTGACTGCCAGGCAAATGTTTTATAAAAATACGTATATTCTATTTAAAAACGAAATACGCACAAACGCAGTTTAATATGAACTGAAGATACATTTGGTATTTGTTTCGGTGGAAAATCAAGCGTCCGCCTTCTTCAGAAATTTGTCAGTTTGGAAAAATTTCTGAAGAAGTTGGACGCTTATTTTTCAACCGAAACAATTGTAAAATGCATCTCTAGCTCATATTAAACTACGCTTGTGTGTATTTCGTTTTTAAATATTATTTTGCGCAGTTCATCGTTCATCTTTACACATATATTGTAGTTGATGTCTTTATATGTTTAACAAGGTCTTTTATCCGCACTTTAAGGTCGTTAATAGAGTTTACCGCACTTGTGAGAAAAAAAAAAAAGAAAAGAAGCGAGTGACCACGAAAGGTTTAAATAAAAGAAAACTTTTATTTAAACCTTTAAATAAAATTAACTTGATTAA
Organism: Dysdera silvatica; assembly: GCA_006491805.2. Lineage (NCBI taxonomy): Eukaryota > Metazoa > Arthropoda > Arachnida > Araneae > Dysderidae > Dysdera > Dysdera silvatica. The sequence goes on from QLNU02010845.1 coordinate 8,900, forward strand.
CTACATGTATTACATGTGTTTTATTAACTACATACGTACACATGAGACTGTTTTAACAATGCTAAACAGTAACACGCCTGATTGTGAAAATGCGTCTGTGCACGTAAAAGAAAACCAATCAAAAATCTCTTGGGGAAATATCAATCAATTAATCACATAGTTATGTTGCCAATTATAATAATTAAAATGAAAATATAATGATGAAAGTAAAAACTAAAGAAGAATTATTGTTCCCTTAAGTCTTAGTGACGAGTCAGGGTTAACTTTAGGTATATAACAGGCTTACACAGAAAGCTCATAATAGGGATACGGGTTTATAATGGGGTGTTATAAAACTACAATTTATTATATTTATGCATATATATATATATACAGGGTGTATACAAAATGGCGGGAAAAGAATTCACTACACGGTTCCTTGTAAAAAAAATAAATAAAAAATGTCCAATACAATTTTTGCTTAAAATCAATAGTTAATAAGTTATTTCAAATCATAGTTAAACCAATAATAAGGCAAAGTCAACCCATTTAGCATCGATTTAATGCAATTACATATGCGTTCGCGAATGTACGCCCCTTGCCACGAAGAGAGATAGGAAACGAAGATTTCACTGGTTTTTAAAAACTTGCTTAGGTCACGTGTTACTTGAATTTCGGGATATGGAAACTCCACCCACGTTACGTCATAATCAACAGCATACACCAGATTTGGTGATTTATCGTACCAAATCACTCATACCAGGGATGGGATGTATACGGATCGGAATGGGCTGTTTGCCACTAGATTCAACCACTTTTCTTCTTTGTTGTGGGAAAAAATTATAATTAATAGTATTTTTCTCTTATTTTATAAGTAGCAGCGTCCCAGCGACATTCCTTCTCGTGCCAGTCTGGCAGGCTTGCAATATATTTGCTAACAACGGTATAGTAAAGTGAACTCTAGACCCGCGCCTCTGCCCTTGAAATACATAATCCGCCACTGTCCGCGACGTGCACATTTTCCGATATTTTAAACAAAACTAAAATTGAAAGTCATTTGGTTTACCAAGTTTGGCGAGTTGTTAATGACCTCCCCGGCTCCACCCTCATCCCGTTTGGAGTAAGCTCATGCTGCTTCTGAGTTTGCCATAGGCTATTTCCTTCCATTTGGAAACTGATGATCGCTATTTCATTTTTTAAAGAAAATTTCATATGATTAATTTTTGCCTCATTAATTGTAAAATAATAGATATTTTTTTTTTTCTCAAAGTACTTACTATAAGTTTTGTGGAAAATGAACAATGACGAACTGGGTCCTTTTCCTCTCGGGCTTTCCTTACTGCAGAGGTAATCAGTACGCCACTGCTGTCATATGATATGCGAATACAAAAACAACAGGATTAAATGCCGGGAAAAGGGGCAGATGACTTCAAAATGGCTATTCCCCTTCCTTATTGCCGTACTTCTGCTCACTTTCCATATAGAAATTACCCCCCCCCACCCACATTATAGCGGCTATGGGATGTTTCAAGTATTACATAAGCAATATTTTGGTCATTTTCAGCACCTCCCCCCATTGATAAGCAAAACTAAACATTGGCTAACATAGGAAAATAAGCACAAAAGCCACCCACTCCCGCAAAGTTGCTTACGTAATACTTGAACTCTGCCTATGCCAAAGGATACATTTTTTATAAAGTTACCAGATTTAGAAAAAGATTGGTATTCAATTGGCTTTCTTTGGTGACGAAAAAACTTTCACTAAGTTGCCATACTTCTGAATTCCAATGACGTATTTGGACACTCAACTAAATTTTCGGGTTTGAAGTTAACGAATAAAAACTCACTTCTGCTCAGACATGCCTCTCCAAGAATTTCTTTGGTTTGCTTTTCTAATGATGGGCGTGTCTGGAGCGTGATTCGTTCATCTTTGGTCTTAATTATCTTATTAAATATTAATTTTAAGCAAAAATTACACTAGACAATTTTTATTCCTCTTTTTCACAAGGAATCGTGTAGTGAACTTTTTCCGCCATTTTGTATACACACTGTATATAGTATTTATATATAATGTTATTATTTATATGTAAATTATATATATTTATATATAAATTTATATATTATTTATATATAAATTTATATATTATTATATTTATATATAAATTTATATATTGTTATATATAAATTTATGTATTATATATAATTATAGTATATTATTTATATATAATTATGTATATTATTTATATATATTTATAGTATATTGTATATATATAATTATAGTATATTGTTATATATAATGTATTATATATATTAATAATATATTAATGTATATTATAGATATAAAGTTAATAACCATTAGTAGCATATTGCAATATGTGTAGCCATGTTGAAATATAAAAGCGTTGGAAACATTTGGTATGGAATTCCTAATAAAACTAATTGCAAAATAGGTGCGACAACCCACCCCCCCTCCCAGAAACCTGTCCGCGACCTCCAGGTTGAGAACCACTTCACCAGACGATGATCTAGGTTCATCTACTGCTGAAGATAGTCCCAATGATTTAGAAAAGGGGGCTCAATCCCCCGCCCCCCCAATTGAATATCAAAATACACTATTTTCTCTAAGACCGCATCGCATACTCTTTTTTTAAAGCTACTTGAGACCACCAATAACCGTTTGAACCCCGCCCCCCACCGCGTTTTCAATCGTTACGCTAATGATTAACCCTGAAAACTGTTCAGGAATATGCAATACCAAGTCATAACATATGGGATATTATTTTCATGGAACAATACTTCATACAACTAAATAACCTATTCTAACAAAATCAGAAATGTACGCACTCAGATGTTTGGTATAATTGGAAATATATGGTGAAATACGCAACTTTAATTAAATACAATAACCATTTTTTACACACACACACACATACACGTATATATATATATAAAAGCCGTAAATACATATATATATGTGAATACCATATACGCATAATATGTTTCTATGAGTTTCATATGTGTATGTTTTTGCAAAATTGAGCTTTGATTGTTGTAAGAGGAAAATTCGGACCCATGAATTATCACAGATTTATTACTGAAAAAACAATAGATATTTTCTCCTGGAGCATGTTACAAAACTTAGAGTTAACGATGACTCATTATCATACGATGACGGAGAATAAATGGGAGGAAAGCGTGACAATGGCGAAAGATAGGACCAAGCATGTCTTTAAACTTGTTTGAAGAAATTACTAGGAACAAGGGAAATTTTCAGGTGTCCCGTGATTATAGTTTCCTTCAAAAGTGTTCGTTGCTCCAACCTTCAACTCAGAGAGGGAAAGAGAAGAAAGGGATAATCACATTCAGTGGAGAGATCGCTTTCTCTAGTGACAAATTTTCATAATGAAGCCAGAGACAAGAACATCTTTTCTGAACAGAAGTTTTCGGCGGAGTTTTAGTATGTTTATAAAACATTTTATTATTTCCGTTCATTAATATTTTTAGTATTTTAAAACTTTAGACAAGAAATCCTTTTTTTCCGATTTTTCTTTCATGGTTATTTCAGAGCTGTAAGCTGCTAACTAAAATTTTACGCCTGATAAATATGTTGGCTATTTGTTCACTCCAATATATACAACTGATTTCTAAGTTAGCTCGCGCAAGATTGGCGACCTAGTATGGTATTTAAGGTAAAATACGTTTAAAAACATCTTTGCTTATTGTGATCTAGTCCTGAGTGAATTTATTGCAACGAAAGCGCTTAACTATTGATATGCTAGGATATGTTTTGATAAGAGTATTCGGTTTTAGAAACTCCAATTACTTCTAATTCGAACGTGTATAAATCGCACTGATTTATGTACGATGCATATATTTACATTGAACTTCTAGAAAACTTCTAGAAACTTCTAAATCTGGAATAATTTGATGTAAAATATGATTTTAAACTAGTGAAGTTAAAATATTATTTATTTGTATATAGTTATTTTGTCAGCCGTACTTATTGCTTTTTAATTTCAAATTACCTTAACGAAGATTAGTGCATTAATGAAGATCCAAACTACATTCACGAGGGTTATTGCATTTATTAAGAGGAGAAGGACAACCCGATGCAACAATATTTCGCCCATTTCGAGGAATTCTCATAAATATGGCAATTGTTAGTGCCCAATTTCTATGTTGCTTTCCACAGGGAACAGCCCCTTCTAGGAACCTATTATATTATCCTTATTTTCCATTTAATCACCTAAGCTATCTAATCACCTAAATTAATTGATTACCTAAACTATTTAATCACGTAAATTATTTATTCTGCTTTTATTATCACAGTACAAATCATTCCTGTTTAAACATTCCGACACTGCCATTTCTATTGATGCTAGTGTCATTTAATTACACTGTATCCTTTACGAGACGTTGCGAAAACACTGAATCCAAAACGAGTAATGGTTTAAAAATTTTAACGCCGGGGACTTCGACGGTATTTTGGATTTAAGAAAAGGGATTACGGCGTCCTAAAATTTAGAAAAATAGTGTGAAAATTCAGTAGAAAAATCAGTAAAAAGTGCCTTAGTTTGGCCCTAAACGAGAACTCTTCGTCTTTCTGTATTCATTGTTTACATAATTAGGCGGGGGATCTAGAAATTTCTTATCTCTCCCCCCCCCCAAGAAAATCGAAAATTACGATTGAATGCTTGTGGTGATCGAGCACTGGATTGGGAGCCATAGCACTTTCTAGACATTGGGACTAGTTACAGGAGTAGCATCAAGTAGGCCATAAAAGTATCTTGACATAGAATACGGGGGCCCATATCAAATTAAATATCCATATCATCCATATCGATTAAAGCGTTTGCAATGTATTTAACATGCGCAATTATTATATTTAATTTAGTACATATAGTAAATGCGCAATTAAAACATTTAACTTATTTAAACTTAATATACAATGAGATTTATATAATTTTGACAATAATCGTTAATTTTTATAGCGGTATTTCAGGTGTGTAAAAATTACTCTATCTTTACTTTTTTAATTGCATATTTTGGCATTCTTCCGCAAAAATAGCGTATGCATAAAGTAAGACCGTGGCTTCTAGTAAAATTTATGCAAATAATTAAATATTTATTAACGATAAATAGACTTAAATTTAAGGCATTGGAAAAATTAAAATTTTAAGGATACTCTTCCTCGAATATTGCTCACGGGACAGAAGTTAAACCACCCTAGACAATTGAACTATTTGTTTTGTTTTTTTACGTAAAGGCATTGAGTATATTAAGTAGATTAAATTTTTAAAAAAAAATTACAAACTAAACAAGCAAATTATTAGAACACGGAAGTTTAAACTGAAATGGAATTTCCATTCTCTTTCCGGTAAACTTTAACTGTGCAGGACACACATTGAATCAAATCTTTTCAACGCTGAATGAGATCAGTGATTTTTACAAACATTCTTTAATGGGACACAGGAGCAAAATCATCGTCTTTTTCAATTTTTGACGAATCTCTTTCAAATTTGGCAGAAATATGAAAAGTCTCAAATGCAATATATACTAAAGGGTGATACTACGCAAAGTAATTTTTGAGATATTCCTTAAATTTCATGTTTTCATGTGCTTTTAGCTCAATTTTACCCTTTAGGGAAAAACGCTCCTTGCGATTTAAATATTTTTTAATTTTCATTTAGAAGTTCTGTGATATGTCTAAACTCATAACTAACAAAATGTAGCATGTATTTTTAAATTCAAATAATAGTAAGTGAAAAAAATTTTTTTGATTGAGTATTCATCAAAAAAAGTTTTTCTTTACGTATTCCGCATCATCATGAATAAAATTTTACAAGAAAATTTGGCGTAATAACCAAATCCTTACTACAGTTTTTTTGTATTATAAGTGTAAACATATTTATTATGTTTCAAAACAATTCATCAAAAATTGAATAGTAAAAACATGTCGCATAAACCCGAAGGCGAAAACTCGAAACTGAGAAGAATATTATTATAAAATAAATTAAAAATTAAGAATTAAATTATAATTATAATAAAACTTTTCATATGCAACAATGAAAATGAGTCACTTTAAATGCTGTTATTCAGCATCTTAAATTTTCTAAATTTTAAAACTGAGACTAGAGATATATGCGCAATTCAATAAATGATTTTTTAATGTAAAAATCTAAAAAAAAATATTTTTTTTCGGCATTCTTTGCTCTTGTATCCTCTTAATTTGATAAGCAAAAGTTAACGATATAAAGTCAATAAAATATAGCTTCTGCCTATCAATCGAATCTGCTAAGCACTATGTCTCATTATCCTTTAAACTTTAATTTGCATAATAATTGAACGAGTATATCAATCTGCTTTGCATAAAGAGGCTCAAAAACGTTCCGTGCCCCACCAAAAATGAGCCTTCACCTCATCGGTGTAGCACGACCCATAATATGAGAAGCACTGATCTATAAACGTAGAAGGGAGTTCTAAGTTTTTGAGGCGTTGCTTCTCTCAAGCCTGTACCTCCAAGTGTGGTTATAATAATAATAATAATAATAATACGAAACATGAATACTGAGTAACCTATAGGACATCTTTATATTTGCATAAGAACGAACAGAAGTGGATACGAAAGAGAAAAATTATATTTTCTTTATGTTTTTGAATTAAAGGGAAAAGAATAACCGATATTTAAACCTGGACAAGTGATCCTAAGATTTTAAAATATGTATTTCGGTAATGGCAGTTGAAAATATATTCATTGCAATACTATAATTTTTGCCACCCACGTATTAATTAGCTCAAACTAGAGCTTATTTGTTTTGGAGAAAAAGAGACGCTTTCCCCATCCTGGATTCGAACCAGGGTCCCTCCGTTTAGCCCGGAGTGTCTTGGACCGCTAGACGAATGAGGACAGGAAACAACGCTCTCTTTCTCCGTATGTAAAGGTGTTAAGGTATTATTACCCTCCGCAGGGATAACACAATTGCCAAATATGGTCAACACAAGAAAGCCTCCGGGGCGAGAATTTTGTGAGTTTTCGTGGGGGAAATTTATTATACTATAATTTTTGCCACCCACGTTTTAATTACAGCTCAAACTAGAGCTTGTGTAATTTTGGAGAAAAAGAGACGCTTTCCCCATCCTGGATTCGAACCAGGGTCCCTCCGTTTAGCCCGGAGTGTCTTGGACCGCTAGACGAATGAGGACAGGAAACAACGCTCTCTTTCTCCGTATGTAAAGATGTTAAGGTATTATTACCCTCCGCAGGGATAACACAATTGCCAAATATGGTCAACACAGAAAAGCCTCCGGGGCGAGATTTTTGTGAGTTTTTGTAGGGGAATTTATTATACAATAATTTCTGCCACCCACGTATTTGTGCAGCTCAAACTGGGGGCTTAAGTAATTTTGGAGAAAAGAGACGCTTTCCCCATCCTGGATTCAGACCAGGTCCCTCCAGTTAGCCAGGTGTCTGGGACCGCTAGACGAAGATAGGGACGGAAACAACTGGCGCTCTTTCTCCACGTATATGGAATGTTAAAGTATTATTACCCTCACCCAGGGATAACACATTTGCAAATATGGTCGACACAAGAAAGCCTCGGGGCGAGAATTTTGTGAGTTTTCGTGAGAATTTATTATATATAATTTTGCAGATCTTCTTTGATCGTTACTGAGTTACCACATTGTTTACAACATAAACAATCTTCAGTTGTACCAATCAATATGTCTATATCAATTATCTGATAACCATTAAGAACTTGCTGCGATTAGTTTTCATCAGGATTTTCCGCAGGATCAAGTTTAATTTTTTTGGCAGATGAACTTTTGCACTCAATAAACGTATTGCCTTTAGAAGTATATCTGTTTCCAGTGAACTTTATTTTC
>QLNU02010845.1:16862-28563 GCA_006491805.2 Dysdera silvatica
AAGTAGCATTTGCAATAAAAAGTATGAAGAAAGGAAGAGCCCCTGGCGATGATGGTATTACATTAGATATCCTAAAAGAAGCTGGAGAATATGTAGAAGACATACTTGCAAAATTCTTTACCAAATGTCTTAACAGCGGTAACATACCAAACCAATGGGATTCTGCAACAGTAATTCTTTTGCATAAAAAAGGTGATAAAGAGGATTTAAAAAATTACCGACCAATTAGCTTGTTACCTGCTATTTATAAAATCTTCACAAAAGTGCTAACACATCGCCTGCAGAAAAAATTAGATGCAGCTCAACCAAGAGAACAAGCTGGATTTCGAAGTGGATTCAGTACAGTGGACCATATTCAAGTATTAAGAGAATTAATTGAAAGAACACATGAATATGAACTTCCATTGTGTGTGGCATTTATTGACTATGAGAAGGCCTTTGACTCTATTAAAACATCAGCAGTCATCAACTCTTTAAGATCAACAGACATTGAGGATGTGTACATTGACATGGTGAAACGTGTGTATAAAAATGCAAGTGCAAAATTTCGGTTACATAAAGATACCAAAACTATCAAAATTGGTAAAGGTGTGAGGCAGGGAGATACCATTTCTCCAAAACTTTTTACTTCAGCTTTACAGATGATTTTTCAGCAGATAAATTGGAATAACAAGGGAATAAAAATAAATGGTGAATATTTAAATCATTTGCGGTTTGCTGATGACATTGTTATTTTTTCAACGAACCCATCAGAACTCCAAGACATGGTACAGGAGCTCTCAACTAGAAGTAAAGAAGTTGGACTCAAGATGAACCTACAAAAAACTAAGATCATGTTCAATAATTTCGTAGAGGAAACAAAAATACAAGTTGACAACATTGAGCTAGAAATTGCTGATTCATATATTTACCTTGGCCAGCTGATTTCAATGGATGGCAACATTATGAAAGAACTCAACAGACGTATTAAACTTGGCTGGAGTGCATTTGGAAGAAACAGTTTTATCCTGAAGGGGAAATTGCCTTTGTGTCTAAAAAGAAAGGTCTTCAACCAGTGTGTATTGCCAGTCCTCTCTTATGGATCAGAGACATGGAGTCTAACAGTTGGAGCAATACGAAAGTTACAGACAACGCAAAGGAGCATGGAGAGGTGCATGCTTGGAATAACTAGGAGAGATCGAAAAAGAAACACTTGGGTGAGAGAGCAAACTAGAGTAGAGGACATCATTGTTAAAGTAAAAGGGCTGAAATGGCGATGGGCTGGGCATATTGCAAGAAGAACTGATCAACGATGGACAACAGAAATTCTGAACTGGATTCCAAGAGACCACCGAAGACCTAGAAAACGTCCTCAAACTAGATGGGTGGATGAAATAAGAAAACAGGTTGGGGTGACGTGGAAACGAATGGCCCAGGATAGACTTGTGTGGAAAGCATTTGGAGAGACCTTCATCCAGCAGTGGATAGATAATGGTTGAATATGATGATGATGATATAAAGAACAACAAATTCAACCTCAACGCAGATGTTGTTAATGCATCTGTTTGATATTATTCTTCTAATGTTACAAGATTTTTGAGATTTAGAGAATATTGACATAATTTAGTTAGAAATGAAGGAGAGGAGGGTAGAAAGCAATGGCTTGGTGCCAGGCCCTCTTCCAGTTAGATGACGTATTTCAATAGTCGTAGTTTTCTCGATTTCAATTACCTCGATTTTATAAGAATTAATGAATAGCAGAACAATATTTTTATTTTCAGTGAACTATAAAAGGAAGCTTTTTATGCAGATTTATGGCCTCATTTGAGAAACTGATATTGAGCAGGAGAAAGCATCGAGTTGACGCGTGTGTTTTATTAGATAGAGAAATCCGTTTGAGTTTGGATACCAGAATTTTTTTTTTTAATTTGTTTATTTTTTGTGAAATAATTTTGACATACCTTTTTAGTAAGTTGGTGTTTTTCACTCTTCAGATTAAGACCATGTCATTTGTTAATGTTAGTCGATGAGGACGAGAAAACAACATGGTGCCTAAAGGATTGCCACATCTTGTGAATGTCGCAGCTTTGAGGGAAAAAACACATTTGCAAGTAGTTTAGAAGACTTTTTTATAGTTGAAGATAGCTGTTTTTAGCTGACATTTTAATATGAATGAAAAAACCTAGACATCCATGTTTAATAGATATGCTACATTTTGTCAGACTCCTTTTTAGTAGAGTAGTTGAATCTCCATTGATGAGAGTTCGAAGAAAATAATAATATTCGATGTATAATGACGCGATTGAAGACGTATCAATTCAAAACTAGTGTTTCGTTGTCCTGCTCTCTTCTCTAAAACATGTGGTCCCTCGTCTTGCTGGGAGAGGACTTGATGCGTTATTCTTAGATAGACCTGCTGCGCATGCGGGTTGCAATCCCCGAGGACACAGGTTTTCTTCAGGATTCCGATTCGATGTGAATGTAAAATAAAGCAGTGATATTTTCTTATGAACACCCATCACCTCAACTCGCTTTCGGTGGTTGATTACGCTGTCTGAGCGACCTGTCTGGGTTTACAGCGCCGCCTCTGGCGAAGCTACCCTTCACAATTCCCTCCCCATCCCCGCCCACCCAAAAAAATATCCACTTACAAACCTGAATGCCGCCATTTTCCGGATTGACGCGGCAGTTTGGTAATAGATTCTCTCCATGTCTTGCTCTTCAAGTTTGAATAAAACAAAATATTTTACTAAAATTTCCGATGCAAAATCAAAGTCATCCCAAATATCAAGATAACTGTACATTGTGTAATACCCTATTTTTTGTGACTTTCCTTATCAGTGTTTGATTACTTGTAGAAACTGAGCTCAAATTACGACTTATTATTCTATTTTATACCGTTAGCTGTATACATACCATTATAACATAAATGGTGAGAAAAAATATGGGTCAAAATCACTCTAAATTCTTGTGCTTGAAGCTAGGTGTAACAGGTGTGCGACTTAACACTGTACAGAGCACGAACTATGCGACAAACTTTAAATAAATCATTCCACTTACCGTTATTGCACACGGTTGTCTTTTAAAATTTACAAAAAATAAAAATTGGGCACACAATTTGATGTAATACACAGTTTGGAAACTGTTTACCACAATAGAAAGTATAAACCAACTGGGAACACACAGTTTGGAAACAAAATTGTGTACTGCTGTTATACATTTCTCAAATTCTGATTTCACGCCAAGATGATTAAATGAAAATTTTTGTCCTATTTTTAAAACGTTTGACAAATATAATTAGAACACAAGTTAGTGTTAAATATTTGCGATTCTTAGAAGTGTAAGTTACATAACTTCAATCAGTAAAATAAGGTCAATTCTATAAAATATTTTAAATATTCCTGTCAAAATTCTATTGCAAGTTTCATCGGTACTCACGATTTTTGTAGCAGCCATTGCCATTAAGGATTCTAGCAACAGCCATTAATATCCATTGTTCTTGTTACAATTATGATATTCATGATGTTCGTAACAGCTATTAATAGTTAGAATTTTTATAATAGTTACGAATATTTGTGATTTTCATAACAATCATGAACATTCATGGCATCTTCATCATCAATCACGAATAATCATGATGACAGTCGTAAATATTCGTGATTTTTATAACGGTCATTAAAATCCTTGATTTTGTAACGGTGGTGAATGGTGAAGTTATAACTATTTTAAAAAAGTAAATAGCTCTAATCTTCCAAGGGAAACATATATATATAACTGACGGGTTTTTTTTTATAGGGAGGAGAAAAACAGAAGAAAAGGCAAACCAGTCCGTGAGCCCAGCTGAAGAGGAGCAGAAGGCTGTCACTGAGGTACAAATCAAACTTTTTAATAATTCACAACAACACGGTAATACTTTAAAAGTGTACTTACACTGTCATACTGGCAATAGCTAAAATTACTGTCGCAGCATTCATCAGAACTGTTAGAAAACGCAGCGCGTTTGTGTTGGATACTTAGTACAAAATCAGCACCACTTCAAGACCTCCATAGCACTAAAACTATTGATCCAAAAACCCATTGCGCATGAGCAAGACTTGGCCTTCACCTTGGCCAAAAATAATGAGATTTTTGCCTCTTTGCCTCCAAATACTTTTCCATTTCATTGTCAGATAAATTATCATATTTAAAAAAAAATATTGAACAGAACGAGAAAAGTACATGTAGATTTTTCCAGTACACAAGGACAAATAATTTTACTTTGCAACTAAAAAATATTTATTTATCTAAAATGCTTCGATAAAGCATAATAGAGTTTGGAAATTAAAGAAACGTATACGCCTTCTTAAAATATTCAGGCCTCGTCAACTGATAATGAACAAGGGAATTTTATAATGTTTTAAGTTCTGATAAACAATACATAGAAACAAATGGATTTTGTACCATATGAAACACCACTGATTACATCGAAAGAGAAATAATGATTTGGTAACACTGAATTCAGATCTAATAAGATAAACTAATTAATAATAAGAGTAATAATCGCAATAAATGTTATTTTATTTCATGTTACATGACACAGCACATTGCTCTCACTAACACGAAGAAAGCAACATACATTCAAATGCCTTCAAATTACTGTATAGGTGCCCAAATGTTGGTTTCATACAAAGAAATCTATAAAGCCCAGTATACGTATTTTATACATGGGACTTACTTTAATTTAAGTACCAGCACGAAAATTATGAGCGGTGTCGACTTCATGTTTGAAAGGTAATTTTAGGCATTGCGTTGGTTTGTTTCTTTTCGTCGTTTGACCATTTTTCACATATTTCTTTTTAAAATTACAACGGAAAGTTTTCTTGTTCTATTCGTTACTCACATTTTCTTAATTTCTGCTATTTTATATCATTATTGATTATTTAGAAACCCATTATATTATCAATTGCTTATTTTAATACTCTGAATGTAAAGAGGAATATTCTGGAAATAAAGCGGACTAATACTCTGAAAACCAAGAGGAATGATACCCTGGAAATAAAGAGGAATAATACTCTGAAAATAAAATGAATTCATGAAATTCACAATGGCTCAACAAATAAGCAGCATGGACTCTGTCAGACTCGATAGTCTTTATCCAATGTTGCCCAGGCGAATACGTAGGCCGATACTTGAGTTTTTAGAATCTGACAACGCAAAAGACCACAGTTTTCTTTGTCTGATTTGTTAGAATTTCAACTCTCATGTGAACATTGGGCGTGACAGAACGGGAATTGCTATAAAATTATTTTTACAGCGTTGTTTTGAAGTTAATGAGGTAGTGACAAAACATGAATTTAAGTTGAAGGGATTTTCGAGCCATGGTTTTGTATGAATTTCGACAAGGTTTGACACAGCAATGTTTGTCGATCGTATGAATTCGACTTTTGGTAATGAAGCACCATCTAAAGAAATAATTCAAAACTGGCTTAAGGAATTCCATTTTGGACGCAGGAGTTTCAGTAATGAGCTTCGTGAAGGTTGGCGAAACTCTGCTGTGACACAAAAAATGTTGATGCTGTACTACAATTAATCAGTTCAGATTTCAATGTCACATATGATGGAATTGAGGCATCTTTGAGCATTTTAAGGACCAGCGTACATTTAATTTTGCATGGTCATTTAAACGTCAAGCAAGCAGGTATGTGCGCTTTTCCACACAATTTAAATTAAGCTCAAAAGGCTGTTCGTATCAAATGGTGCAAAGGGAATTTGAAAAGGTTCAACTGTGGTGCCTCAAAACAAACACTTAACATTGTAACAAGCGATAAAACTTGGATCTATTCCTATGAACCCCAAGCAAAACAACAATCTACTGTTTGGGTGTTCCAAAATGAACCAAATCCTACAAAAGTCGTTCGTTCACGAAGTGCTTCAAAGAAAATTATATCCACATGTTTTGGTAAACCTAGCCACGTTGCAACCGTTGCATGGAAAGATTGTGGAACGTTAAATACTGATTGGGATACGGTAATTTGTTTGTAAGAAATAGTTGCTAAAATAATAGAGAAAAAATAATCGAAACGTCGCATCATTCTTCATCATGGCAATGCAAGCTCATTTCAAACTATTAATTATTTGAAGAGTGAAAACATTGATTTAATGAATCATTGTCCTTAGTCGCTTGACAGCATCCAGTGATCCTCTTTGTTCTCAACGACCAAAAATAAAATGCGTCGTTGACAATTTAACAGCCGAGAAGAAGCAGTTGGGAGCATAGTGTCTTGACTGCTAGACGAACGAGAATAGGAACAACGCTCTCTGTCTCCATACATAAGTACCGTTTAGCGGTCAAGACATACCGGGCTCAAAAGAGGGACCTTGGTTCGAATCCAGGGTGAAGGCGGCGTCTTTTTTTCTGCTAAAGCAAAAACGCCCTAGCTTGAGCTACTTATATGTGTGCCGAAAATTATTGTATAATAAATTCCCCCACGAAAACTCACAAAAAACTTTCCTTGGTGGCTTTGTGTGTTGACCATTATTTGGCAATTGTGTTATCCCTGAGAAGGGTAATAATATCTTACAAACTTATGTACGGAGAAAGAGAGTGTTTTTCCTGTACTAGTTTTGTCTAGCGGTCTAGACACTCCGGGCTCAAAGAAGGGACTCTGGTTCGAATCCAAATTCAGGGACGCGTATCTTTCTCTTAAAACAAAAGAGCTTTGGCTTGAGTTACTTATACATGGGTGCCGAAAATTGTTTGTATAACTCCGTAATGATACTCCAACCAATCAAAATCCTCTGCAGCATAATTTTATATTTCCATTTACTCCTACACCTAAGGCAATTACAACCAATCCTGGAAACTTCTTAGCAACAAAGAAGATGGGTGAATGGTAATTTAAAAGCAATTAAACATCAGTTAAATGCGACAAAATACACAAATACCAGAAGAGTATACAAAAGTAGAATATTAAAACTTAACCGTAGGTTCCATTATTCTGTACAAAATAATAACTCCAACTGAGTATTATCTTGTAATTTATTTTATAACAAAAAACAACCTGTTATATGAATTCAGCCTCTAAGCGCAATTGCCTCCGGAACCATCGAAACGATACACTGTATTGCTATAATGATACAATATATTGCGATAATGAAACAAGTTCATTCGTAAACAAAGCACGTATCGTAGTTCCAACTAGGAAAACAGGTTTCTTAAAAACAATAATTGCACCGTGAATACCTGATAAGGAAGTAGGAAATATAGACTCTACTCGAAAATTCTCTAGTATTCTTTATTGCTTAGGAAAAAAAACTAATTTGCTAAAGTAAAAGTTAACTTGATGCAATTGCAAAGTTAAGAGGCAGTACTGGTTTTTTGTCGCAAACCAACCATTGCATGCTATTAACACGTCAGTAACTGCTGCCAAATCTTCACACATGTGCACAGAACCTTTCCTAAGAATTTTTAACAAAGAACTTTTCCGTTTTTATTAACTCATTTTTGTTTAGCAAAAACCTTTCCAAGACGACAAGTTTATTCTTCTCATGCCATTTGAATCTTTTCAAAGCAACATCTATATCCATCCTAATTAATTCATAGCACTTTTTCAATAAACTACTTAAAGCAAATTTTTCACCTCTTACAATAGCCCTGCGGTAATGAAGTTATAAGAAGTTCTGCTCCCAACTGTTCTCCTCCCCCTCTCCGAAAAAATCAAATGCATTGTCTTGATGGCAACAGTCATCAGCATGGGGAAACATTATGGCTATAAACGGGTGCACCTGGTTAGCACTGATGTCAAATTAGACGAATCTACCGACGGATGTTTGCAATGGAACTAAGAAATTAAGCATATACCAGAAAAATATTCCCGATGTCGTGATTCCGCTGCCACCCTCTTTCACAATTGACATGTGGCATGCCGGACCCATGGCCTCGTGCTGCTTGCGCCACATACGGACCCTGCCACCAACATCATGGAGAAAGGATCTGGACGCGCCCAACCACACAACCTTCTTCCACTCATCAAGTGTTTAATGTTGGCGTTCTTTAGCCGACAAAAGCCGCCTTTTTTCAATTTTGCAGTAAAATCAAAGGGACTTTAGTTGGTCGCCGGATATTAAAACCAATTCGTTTTAAGATCCGTGTTGTAGAGCGTACATATATACTTTGCGATGATCCTGCGTTGCTGCACACAATGCGTGTCAGTGGCTTGGTACCTCTTCGGTTCACAGCCGATTTTCTCCCACTAGTCCGCTTCTCGCTTGAAGTTTTTTG
Source organism: Dysdera silvatica (assembly GCA_006491805.2). Lineage (NCBI taxonomy): Eukaryota > Metazoa > Arthropoda > Arachnida > Araneae > Dysderidae > Dysdera > Dysdera silvatica. The sequence continues at coordinate 25,102 of QLNU02010845.1, forward strand.
ACTTAGCTGCCATTCGTTGAATACTAGAGACATTGTTGTGTGAGAAAAGCCCAGAAGGTTAGTGGTTTCAGAGATACTGGAACCGGCCCTTTTGGCGCCCACGAGCATGCCGCGTTCAAACTCATTTAAGTCTCATCTTTTCACATTCACTGGTGAATTCTAACTTTCACTGATGTTTCTGACCAGGAGAAAACTTTCTATCAGCAAATTCACTTTATTGCATCAGTGCACATGCTACATGGATAAGTCTAAGTTTGAGTGAGGGGTGTTCCTAATTTTATAATTATTTTATAATAAAATAGCCACTCAATGTATTATATATTGATATACATAACTTCTGATACCTTGCTATATATTTAGTCTAACTTCGATTTAACGATTGTGGTTTTGGTATGGATTGAGTTACATTGAATCCAATATTATATTTTCCTCGATTTAACAATAACTCTTCGTCATGAGACTGTAGCTGCAAGTAGAATTTCAGTTAGAAAATCAGTTATCATCAGAAAATCAACTTCAATTGACTTCACTCACTTGAAGCGAATGCTGATTTACAGTGTGTAAAGTATCTACATCGTTTTGACGCTAGTGATCTTTTTGATGCATTTGAACAAATCAAAAGGACAAAGTTAAATGCCAGCTCCCAAGAAAAACCAACACAAACGTCAATCGAAGATCGCTTTTCGAAGTAGTAACTATTTACGTGGCCTACATATGTCATACGTTTATTAAAATTAACACATGATTTTCAGAACGCTGGTAAGAATATTTATAATTTTTTTTATCATAAATTTTATTTCACTTCTGATCAATAGCTCATCCAGGATTTGTGTTCGGGTGGGGGATTCCGAATATGAAAAAATATTGTTATAATTTTTAATATAATAGTTGTTACCTTTAACGTATTTTACACGTAAATTTTCAGCCCAAGGAAGAGCCTGGGATCCATCCCCCCCTCCCCCCATCCAGCGGGTGCGTCATTGATTTCGATAAATGTGATTCCCCTATTTAAAGAATTCCTCGATGTAACGATTATTTTCACTAGTCCTGTGAAAATCGTTAAATCGAGGTTAGACCATACTGCTTACTTAGTTATGCAATGTTTTATGGCTGGAAGTGGCCCAGTTGTGGAGAAATATATAGAATAGCTAAAGGCTGCTCACTATTATTTTCCTAGCGGAAATAGCTATTATGCTTTTGGCTTATTCATCGTTCATTCATTCATTCATTTATTTACTTATTTACAGCTTCGCCAATCACTAGGCCGCGACATTCAACCATTTTACACTGATGAGGTTTTACACCGCCTTTTAAAGGGTAAGTCGTGTATAAATTAAATGGAAATTAGAGAATATCGATAAAAGCATGTTCTCGAAATATATAAAAAAATCGATGTTTTTCTTTTTTAGCAAAAAAATTCAATGTTAAAGAAGCAGAGACCCGAATAAGACAAGTAAGTATTTATAAAAGGCAATATACAATATTCCATCACTTTCAATGCAGGGGGACTCAGAAAATATTTTGGGGGTTACAAAGATTAAAAACCATTTCTGTAAGGACGTTTCTGTAAAACTTGCACATCAATGTAGATCTATTCTTAAAGGAGTATAATCAGTGTAAATTTGCTATTATTTGCCATAGTGGGGCGCCCCCTTGTACATTCCTTGAATAACTAACATTCTATAGCGCTATTTTCTGGTAGAGGTTTTATATACAACATATATGCAGTAGTGGACAAAATTGTTGAAACCTTTTGAAAAAAGTTTATTTTAGAGGTTTGATGGCTAATAACACCACTTTTTTTGTACCAATACTATAAAATTATATATCATTAGAAAGGTAATTTAATAAAGATTGTAATGCAATAACATTTGTTCAATTATCTGTATTCTATCAAAAGTTATAGCCAAATAACCAGAAAAAAGAAGCACAGCTTGCTTACATTTATATGAAGTAGCTTTCCTTCATTTGAATGTGGCCAATGAGCATGAGTGTTTACAGAGCCAATCAGGTGTCATCTTGTTTTGGCAATGAGCCAATCATGTTTTCTCTTGTTTGGCAATGAGCCAACAGGTTACAGGACATTTATCAGTGTGTTCTGTAATTGCTATCAAGTTGGTTGTTGTTTTTTGTGCTCTTTGATTTAGTGTGCTTGTAAAACGTAATAAAATTAAAGAAATGGCGCAAAGAGTTGACTGGTCACCTAGGAAGCGATGTAAAATAGTAATATTAAGTGAACAAGGCTACAGTTATGAAGAAATTAGAAGAAATATTGGGGGAAACTTAACTAAAGGTGGCATTTCTAAATTTTTGAAGAAGTATAAGGAGACTCAGTCATTACAAAACCAGACTGGTAAAGGCAGAAAAAGGTGCACAACAGCAAGTGATGATAGAAGAATTAAAAGACGGTGCCTAGGTGACAGGAAAAAATCATCTCTGTGTATACAAGGTGAAATGGCGCAATGCAATGTAAAGTTAAGTGCAAGGACTGTTCGGCGCAGACTGCATGAATGTGGTCTAAATGCAAGAATTCCACGAAAAAAGCCATTTTTGTCTGTCAAACAGAGGTTGAAAAGATTAAACTGGGCTAAAACCCATGTTAACTGGACAACGGAACAATGGGACAGTGTAATTTGGAGTGATGAGACCAAAATCTCACTGTTTGGTAGTGATGGCGTAAAATACGTATGGAGAAGAATTGGAGAAGATTTCCATCCTGAGTGCATTACACCTACCGTGAAACACCCAGTTAGTGTTATGATTTGGGGTTGTATAACATCAAGAGGTGTGGGCAGAATTTGCGTGATCAATGGGAATATAAATGCCCAAAGATACATAAATGAAATACTTGAGCCCAAGCTGCAGCCTTCTGCATATGATCTTTTCCAAGATAATGAAGCATTTATATTTCAACAGGATTCAGCTCCATGTCATGTTGCTCGTGTGTGCAAAAAATGGTTTCAAGATCATCGTATTCAACTGCTGGAATGGCCTGGAAATAGCCCAGACCTTAACCCCATCGAAAATCTATGGAGCCGGCTAAAGAAGCTTGTTAGTCGGAAGCAACCCAGCAATAAAACACAATTAACAGAAGCAATAATTCAATCTTGGTTTCATATTATAACAGCTGCAGAACTAAAGAACTTGGTTCACTCCATGGGAAAGCGTTGTAAGGCCGTAATTAAGGCTAAAGGTTACCCAACTAAGTATTAACTGGTATGATGAACATTTTTGTATATCTCATTTTTTCTATGTATATCACCTTTCTTCTTTATGAATGCTGTTCTATTAAAATACGATTCATAAATGTTATTGCATTATAATCTTGATTAAATTACCTTTCCAATGATATATAATTTTATAGTATTGGTACAAAAAAAAGTGGTGTTATTAGCCATCAAACCTCTAAAATAATCTTTTTTCAAAGGGTTTCCACAATTTTGTCCACTACTGTATATATAA
>QLNU02010845.1:28663-39258 GCA_006491805.2 Dysdera silvatica
CATTTCATTTTTGACATACTGATATGTCATGGTTTCAAATTTATGCTATATTATTGTTTAATATCAGAGATAAAATATTATGGATATTTTTTGGATGGGGGATTTTTTTATGCGGAATATAACGAAAACCTTATCCATGCAAATATTTTCTGCACTTGCTTTACGTTTCACAGCAAAAAGAGAGAGAGAGAGAGATGCTCACCTTTGAAATCAGTGGATCCCAAATTTGCATATCTGACTAAAGATCCTTCATTATCATATCCAATAACACACCCAATTTTCTGAGAACGAATTGCCTAGAAACCATAAAATTGTTAAATAAAATTTATAATATTTTTCAAAATTGCATTCAGTCAAAAACTAAATCTAAATTCTTTTCGCCAGTCATGGGGAATAATCTACCTTCGTCGTAAGTGCTTTTTAATCTAATGTATTTTTTCTAGCATACACTTTTTGTTTTAGGAACTTCAGATATTTTTAGAAAATCTTTGGAAAATTATTTAAAGCGAGTTTTAAAAGAACATAATCAAATGGAGAAACTAATAAAAATAATTAATAATTTTAATAATTTCAAATTAAATTCTGATCAACATTAAGCTAATTGTGGGTTAAAATATTTTCATTAGTATGTGGAGAAAGTTATCTGTAGGGCGAAATTATTCACAGTATGAAATATATAGAGATTGTTGATAGAGCGAAGTTATCTATAATGAAGGAATATATAGAATGTTATCTACAAAATAAAGTTACCACTAGTGCGAATATGTAGAAAGTTATAAGTGGTTCATTTAGCAAACGTTTTTAGCATAATACAACTTAAAAATAAAAATTTCCCTTCTACTACTCTCACCTCCTCCAGTACCGACGCTCCTATTGGTACAATAGCCATTCCTTTCACCCCTAAGATTAGTGTTGCCATAGCAAAAATTCTTCGACGGGCAGGATTCCGAGTTGTGTTTTCTCCTGTCAATAAACTTCGTCCATCTCAATTTAAAGACCCCATTCATACGCTTCATTGTTGGGGAATTTATCGGGTTTTTTGCCAATGTGGAATATCCTACATCGGTCAGACGAGGAGATCTTTGTTCCACCGTCTCAGAGAACACCGAAGATATGTTGAACGCGCAGAGTTCAAAAAGTCTTCCATCGCGGTGCATTGCCACGAATTCAATCACAAATTCTTCTTCAACAATGCTAGCATCATCTTTCAACCTCGCTCACCTTGGGAATTGGACTGCGCAGAGGCCTTTTTTATTCACAAGTTCAGGAATTACCTAGTTAACGATCTTGGATCCACCCCTGGCTTCAGTGGTGCTTGGAACTCTCTTCTCCAACCTACAATCTCAGTTTTCTTCATCAGACCCTCCTCGTGTTTTTGATTCACCTCCGCAATTATGCCTCTTCTCTTACCATACAGAAAAGTTGGCCTTCACGCTTCTCATAAGAAAAAAGTTGGCCTTTTGACAGCTTCTTTAACACTTTACGATTAATCGTTTCTATATTTGTTAATTTTTGTGGCAACTTAACCAGCCTGAAATCGGCAACACGTACTTGTTGTTATTCGACATTTTTACTATCCTAGAAGAAGGACGACCATTAATCGTCCGAAACTATCGTCGATTTTTTATTTTTTAAGTTATATTGTGCTAAAAAACGTTGTTAAATGAACCTTTTACTATCTGTGCACAATGAATGTCATTTCTTCGTCTATATATAGAAAGTTGTTGATACAACGAAGTTATCTATAATGAGGAATATGCAGAAAGTTGTTGATAGAACGAAGTTATCTATAGTGAGGAATATGTGGAAGGTATCTATAAGTGCAAAGTAGAAAGAATATAATAATATAATTAATGAGGATAGTGAAGAAATAACGTCATATTCGTATTATTTTTTTTATTCCAAGGTTGCATAGCAGGTTATCTATCCATGCATTGCCATGACTACTCACGCATGATATCCATGAACTCGACCTGGTTTATTGGGCATTGCACACAGTATAGTGAGTTCAAAGGCTGAAGTCATTAAGACATGGCTGTGTTAGAATAATTATTGGAGTTGTGCAAGTAATTGTATTGTTCAAGATGAAAATAAGGGTTAAAATATTATAAAAACCAGACAAATAATGTATTTCTCCGTACGTTCTTTTTGAATTCTTCAAAAAAAGAAAATATTTAATTTTAAATTAAATTCGTACATATATTGAATTTTTTATCCCGATTGATCCCCCTTTATAGGCTCCTTTCTTAGTAGGGGAATCTTCTCCTAAAATGCATATATGAAAATATATACGGTGGTTCAGAATTCTACCGACAAAATAAGAGGTTGTAAATAAGAAAGACAAAATAAGAGGACAAAATAAGAGTTGTTGGGGACATCAAATAAGGCATGTTTAAGGCCCATATCCCCGTGTCCGCAAAGGGGCCGCTTTGATTGTAGAGCGTAACTGCTGTTTACGTCCATCACGTTGCTACGTATCCAATTACAAGGATTGCAATTCAATATTCGATACATAATTTAAGTGATTGAGCTAATAATACAGTAGAGACAAAAAAATTCGGAATTCCGTTTTCTGATTTTGATCTGTGTTACTGTTTAGTGAAAATAAGCCTAAAAATGCCTTTTTTAACACACTGGAAAAGAGTTGGGAACTGCCAAGTATGTGTAACAGGTGAAAAACATCAAAATAAACATTTTTTGTTCAGTGAATTTTTTTCCAAAAATTAGCCGTTCGGGCACTACAGTGAATTTACTGTTTGTGCTCACCACATTCAAGGTTTCACAAATGGCTACAATGCACCATTTCAAAGATTTTTAAAATTATTTAATGTCAACAGACGTCGGGCTCTCTCTGGCGACTTGTTAAAATCAGTCAAATTCGCCAGAATTGTATGTGTAGAATTCATGCACTCGCACCTGAAGCGGCGAATTCTACACATACAATTCCAATGAATTTAACTAATTTTAAAAAGCCGCCAGAGAAAGCCTGACGTCCGTTGACATTAAACAATCTTAAAAATTTGTGAAATGGCGCATTGTAGCCATTTGTCAGAACCTTGAATGCGGCAGATGAAGACACTAAATTCACTGTAATGCCCGAACAGCTAATTTTTGGAGACAAAAAGTTCACTGAACAAACAATGTTTGTTTTGATGGTTTCGATGGGTTAAAAAAAAGGCATTTTTAAGCTTATTTTCACTAAACAGTAACACAGATCAAAATCAGAAAACGGAATTCCGGATTTCTTTGTCTCTGCTGTATTATTAGCTCATTTACTTAAATTATGTATCAAAAATTGCATTTAATTCATGCAATTGGCTACGTAGCAACGTGATGGGCATAAACTGTAGTTACGCTCTACAGCCAAACCGTCCCCTTTGCGGACACGGGGATGTGGGCAAATATGCCTTATTTGGTGTCCCCCAACAAACTATCTTATTTTATCGGTGGAGTTCCGGACCACCCTGCATATTATCATGTATATGAATGGAAATTTTGATGTTAAAGCGTATTTAAGGTGTATAATTTTAATTTGATTTCTATGATTATACTTGCCTCTGAGAAATTCCACTCATTCATAGTTTGCTGCACCAAATATTTTTTGATATTCTGAACCTAAAATGAATAGAAGAATGTGTGAATTTTTGTTTACGCTCGGAGAGTTATAAAAAAAAACAGATAAGAAAATCATTCACACATTTACGCAGTCAGCGACGAAATATACATTTTAGAAAACGGATTTGAGATAGATGCAAGAAAAGGAAAAGATTGAGACATTCAATTGTGAGCATATTTACTATTAACCTAAGGGGCATAGTTTAACATGTATGCTTTTTCTCTCTGTATTAAAGCCCCATCTCTTTGTATTATATATGTGTTATACTGGTCTGTTAATCTGTGTTGTATACATCTATTAATCTATCTGTGTTATATACGTCTATTGATCTATCTGTGTCTGTTAATTTATTTGAGTTACATATGTCTGTCAATCTGTCTGTGTTGAAGCATATTAGCGATAAACGTTTAAATGCGATTTTTTCAGAACTGTAATTTTTCAACAGCGTTTGTTTAGCATGATGCTAGTGATAAATAAAGCTATCGAAATTGAAATAATTAACAATTATTAAAAATACAGTATATATGTTACGATAAATGTAATAAACTGGTGATTACGTATAATGACCGGTTATTATATATAATTACCACTGAATTTGGTAAATGTGATAAATTATTGAATATTTATGAAATTAACCGGTGAGTTTACATAATTCCCAACTCATAATGGCGAATGTGATAAAGATCTTGACTGATTAAGTCAGTAGAATACAGCACAGTTTTTTGACCCCCCCCCCTCAGACCTCCCCCTTTTCGTCGCTTCGCGATTCATGCCGTTTCGATCACATTCGATGTGCGCTGCCTGAATCAGCATCTGTTGAATCAGTATATAGTGAACCAGTATCTTTATGCACAGTGTATTTGATAAATTATTGTTAACCGCATATTTCTAAAAAAAACAAACAACTCGGAACATTTTCTTTGCCTGTAATTGTTGACCTAGCAGTGGTTTACGTCACGATAGAAGCAAAGCAGTTACACAAACTAGACAAATTTTTGAAAAGTTATGGACTTTTATCACACTCGCCATTATGAGTTGGGGATTTTATAACCTAACCGGTAAATTTGACAAATAGTCAATAATTTATCACATATACTAAGTTTAGTGGTGATTATGAATAATCCCCGGTAATTATACATAATCACCGGATTAATCACATTTACCGTAACATATATATATTATTATCTTCCCAAGTAGTGGAATAGCTATAGAATTTTGGCACCAATGCAATCGCTGGTAGAGGAGACCCACGCTATACCAGGATCTCACGATTATGCTATCTAAGGAGCTTCGACTTCCAAAGGGCCACACTGCAACTGCATTGGTTGCATTGGCATCACTATAACACTCAACAACATTCCCAAATTTATTCAATGTTTTCGCTATGAAATTTCTTGTACGTTACTTCTAGCCTATTACCTAATTTTAAAAGCCTATTATGTTTAAGAACATTTTCCTCCGTTTGATAAGACAAATTCATTAAGCAATTTCAGTTTTTTATGTTAATACATTTTGGTAACACACCTAGAATCAATTTATATTTACGGTTTTATTTGAATGTAAGATACCCCACGTTACCAAGAAGATATCGCTCGCAATATCACTTAAGTTAGGCTATTCTTTAAGTTGCCTATAAATAGCTGTTACATGACGTAAGGGTAATGCAGTTCTGCACATCTTTGAAACTTTTGGTTGGCTTCTTAATGATGTTGCCGAACATTTGACATTTTTCTATGTTCCCTAATTTAATTCTGTAGGAGACTGAGGTTCAAATTTTTTAGAAAACAGCAGGTTCTGATGTAACATGACCGTAGTGGTCTTCGTGCAATAAAATCAAATGAATTACATATACAGTAGTGGACAAAATTGTGGAAACCCTTTGAAAAAAGATTATTTTAGAGGTTTGATGGCTAATAACACCACTTTTTTTTGTACCAATACTATAAAATTATATATCATTGGAAAGGTAATTTAATCAAGATTGTAATGCAATAACATTTATGAATCGTATTTTAATAGAACAGCATTCATAAAGAAGAAAGGTGATATACATAGAAAAAATGAGATATACAAAAATGTTCACCATACCAGTTAATACTTAGTTGGGTAACCTTTAGCCTTAATTACGGCCTTACAACGCTTTCCCATGGAGTGAACCAAGTGCTTTAGTTCTGCAGCTGTTATAATATGAAACCCAGATTGAATTATTGCTTCTGTTAATTGTGTTTTATTGCTGGGTTGCTTCTGTTAATTGTGTTTTATTGCTGGGTTGCTTCCGACTAACAAGCTTCTTTAGCCGGCTCCATAGATTTTCGATGGGGTTAAGGTCTGGGCTATTTCCAGGCCATTCCAGCAGTTGAATATGATGATCTTGAAACCATTTTTTGCACACACGAGCAACATGACATGGAGCTGAATCCTGTTGAAATATAAATGCTTCATTATCTTGGAAAAGATCACATGCAGAAGGCTGCAGCTTGGGCTCAAGTATTTCATTTATGTATCTTTGGGCATTTATATTCCCATTGATCACGCAAATTCTGCCCACACCTCTTGATGTTATACAACCCCAAATCATAACACTAACTGGGTGTTTCACGGTAGGTGTAATGCACTCAGGATGGAAATCTTCTCCAATTCTTCTCCATGCGTATTTTACGCCATCACTACCAAACAGTGAGATTTTGGTCTCATCACTCCAAATTACACTGTCCCATTGTTCCGTTGTCCAGTTAACATGGGTTTTAGCCCAGTTTAATCTTTTCAACCTCTGTTTGACAGACAAAAATGGCTTTTTTCGTGGAATTCTTGCATTTAGACCACATTCATGCAGTCTGCGCCGAACAGTCCTTGCACTTAACTTCACATTGCATTGCGCCATTTCACCTTGTATACACAGAGATGATTTTTTCCTGTCACCTAGGCACTGTCTTTTAATTCTTCTATCATCACTTGCTGTTGTGCACCTTTTTCTGCCTTTACCAGTCTGGTTTTGTAATGACTGAGTCTCCTTATACTTCTTCAAAAATTTAGAAATGCCACCTTTAGTTAAGTTTCCCCCAATATTTCTTCTAATTTCTTCATAACTGTAGCCTTGTTCACTTAATATTACTATTTTACATCGCTTCCTAGGTGACCAGTCAACTCTTTGCGCCATTTCTTTAATTTTATTACGTTTTACAAGCACACTAAATCAAAGAGCACAAAAAAAAAACAACCAACTTGATAGCAATTACAGAACACACTGATAAATGTCCTGTAACCTGTTGGCTCATTGCCAAAACAAGAGAAAACATGATTGGCTCATTGCCAAAACAAGATGACACCTGATTGGCTCTGTAAACACTCATGCTCATTGGCCACATTCAAATGAAGGAAAGCTACTTCATATAAATGTAAGCAAGCTGTGCTTCTTTTTTCTGGTTATTTGGCTATAACTTTTGATAGAATACAGATAATTGAACAAATGTTATTGCATTACAATCTTTATTAAATTACCTTTCTAATGATATATAATTTTATAGTATTGGTACAAAAAAAAGTGGTGTTATTAGCCATCAAACCTCTAAAATAAACTTTTTTCAAAAGGTTTCCACAATTTTGTCCACTACTTGTAGGTTGTAAAACATTTTGCAATCGGATATATTTGGGCACATCGGCATACGCAGAGGGGTGTTGATGGGGGTTGTAACCCCCCCTTTTTGCAATGAAATTTTGTATATTTAACATAGGAATATGTGAGTTGTAGCTCTGTAACCCCACCTCATTGGGTCTATAACCCCCCCCCTTATGAACTTTCTGTGTACGCCTATGCCTGTGCACCTGAGATTTCAAAATATATATAAAAAAAAAACGCTAGACCGCCATATTCACTGAAAAAGTTCCATTTGGTAGATTCTTTTTAGGATGTCATTGAATGTTCATTATTTTGAGTTCGAAAGAACAGAAAATATTCAACGTACAACGACTCGATTAATGCGAATCATTTTGTAAATATTATTTCTGTTCGTTCTGCTCCCTTCTGCAAAGTCACATTTCCTCGTCTTGCCGGGAGGGGGAGGGATGAGATACAATGTGCTGAAATGGACCTTCTGGGCAGGCGGTGTATTATATTACCACTAAACCACCGCAACGCCTTAATTGAAGTTTTCTGCAGGAACAAATGGAAATATGTATGTATAGTGTGTATAGTTTATTTTTCCTTTTATTATTTTATGTCACTAGAGAGCTAACGTCAAGATGCTGCAAACAAGGTCTTGACTGAAGCCTATTTTTTAAACACTGTTTGAAAATGCAAGTACATATTTACATTATGATATTAAAACCAAGTATTCGAATAAAATCTGATGTTAAATAAAAAAAGATCAAATATGGTGATTTTAGAAAAAAAAAATCAAAGAAAGTTAGACAAAATATCATTCAAACTAAAATTATTTCATCTAAAAGTAGACGAATGTTGCTGATTAAAATTTTAAGCTCTTTTGATTAAAATTCTAGGCTATGTTAATTAAAATGCTAGGCTAGATTGATTAAAAAATACTAGGTATAAACGCTGCATTACCTATCCTGTTCATACCCTATTTTTCTGATAAGGCAACAATAACAACAATTAATAAAATCTAATTATAATTTTTCAATCTCTAGAACTGAACTTTCGATTAACTTCAAGTTACGTAAGTAACTCTTTATAGTGTTGAGTCTCAAAACCGTCATCTAAGACGAATTGAAAAGCTCAACGGGACCGCCCAACGGGATTGCATTTACGCACAGCTGAACTTAATTAGCCTTCAAATTCACCTTCATAAGCTTCTAAACCTTCATCCCAACTCTTAAGATATCCGAGCGCTTACGGAAATCTAGTTGTTCTAAAAACGAATATCGGAAAGCAGAAAGTTTTTAGAAAGCTTTAGGTTAAATAGTACATTCAACATTTTTTGCTAAACGGCTTTAAATTTTTAACATGTTCTTAGCTCGGAAACGATGTCAAACAAAAAGAAATTTCATCAATTTTCCACTCCAGTTTCTGCATTTTGGAAAGCACATTTGTCGAACATCATTGAACAAAGACATAAACAAATTGAAGGTTATTTGGCTTATACACTGACGGCAGCGAGAGAAGTCATGCAATTATTCCGCTCTGAATTTTTTATCCCCTGAACATAAATATTATTCCCTGTCTTTCATTCAATAATCATAAGACAAAAGGCGTTTTCCGCCTGGAAAAAGTCCTGATAGAACCCTTGAGTTAAGAGCACAAAGAAAATGAATTTAAATCTCCCCACTCCTTCCTTTTGTCTTCGTTGTGTCTCAGGAACTTACACTACATCAAGTCGTAGCAAAATCCGCAGGAGTTTCCATGCATGCTACAAAAGCAGTGAATCGACTATAAAACGATTTTAAAAGTAAAATGGGGCAGTATTTAAATATTTTTGTATTTTCGTGTTTTACTGCAAATATTACTAAAGTTCAAGACACCTAACGAAGATTAAAAGAAAAAGAGAGGAAATTTAAATATGCATTTTCTATCCGCCTTTTAAAAAAAATTCTAGGGTGATTTTGGAATATACAGCAAAACCTGTCTAAAGTGACCACCTTTCGGACTGGATTGCAATGATCACCGTAGAGAAGAGTTCACTATACACAACAGACTTTAGTATAGGCATGACTAAATCCCTACCAGTTCTCTCTTATAAAAACTGGCCATTTTATTCAAGTGGCCAATGTACCAGGTTCCACTATATATTATTTTATTTCAAGATTATTAATAGGAAAGTATAAATTTTTATTTTATATAAATCGAACACTACGCAGATTAAATCAAACAACAATGTCAATCAATCAACGTTTATTGGCGTAGTGATACCAACGCCGATGGTATGGCGTGATTAGATGGTGAAACGTTCGAAAGAAAATAAATATTTCTGCCTTCGGTTTTAGAGCCTCCGCCCGGCAAGTGGAAGGTCGTGGGTTCAGGTCCCACCGAAGGCAGAAATATTTATTTTCTTTCGAACGTTTCACCATCTAATCACGCCATACCATCGGCGTTGGTATCACTACGCCAATAAACGTTGATTGATTGACATTGTTGTTTGAGGAAAGTATAAATTGAAGAGAATACTGTATTCTGTATTTATGAATAAAAACAGGTATTTTGAGGTTAGAAGATTGACTTCTTTGCAAAAAAACCTTCAGAATTTACGCCCTGAGTGAAAATTGAACTTGGTGAGTCTAATTTTAATGAAATTGAAAATCGTAGCTGTGGCAATCTGATGGAATTGAATTTGGTAAAATAAGGTATGAGAAATAGGGCATTGGTCGCATTCAAAACAAAAACATTCGTAAAACTAAGAGTTAACGTTTAAGATGAAAATTTAATTTGGTAACTTTAATTTTTACATACAAAAGGTTAAACACTGGTAAAATAGCAATGAAAAAGATCACCCAAGCTTTCGGACGCATCAGCAGCAGTCCTTCATCAGGAGTAATGACGATGTTATGTTTCTGTCTCTTTTTTATACTTGAAATTTCTGGAAAACCCTTCATCAGAGTAGTCCCGCAGAATGGAAAAACCCAGTGGGAACCAATGGGAGGCCTCCAATAGAATCATGGAAGAACCCCAATAGGGACCAATGAGAAACCTATACTGCGGGCTACCTAATGTTGGGAAATCCCATATATTTCAGAGTAAGAGTTGTTTATAAGTTTCTGGAAGTGGTTGTGATGTATTAATGGCTTTCCCGTGTAGTTTGTAAGTTTCCCAAGATTCTAAGAAGAGTCTACTATTCTTGTTTGTGATGTGACGGTGTAGTATTTTTGTTGAGTCCCAGTCGGGTTCGTGTCCGTGTTCTGCCAGACGTGAGGCTATGTCTCCTTTCGCGAGTGCTTGTTTGTGTTCTTTTCTTCTTGTTATCAATTTAATTCTTCATAAAATAATATAAATAAATCTTCTTTAATTTTAATATATTGAAATTGAAATATA
>QLNU02010845.1:39358-56034 GCA_006491805.2 Dysdera silvatica
TATTGTTTCGTTATTATTATAGATTGTTATAGATTATTACAAGTTGCTATGGATTATTATAGATTTTTATAGATTATTGAAGATTGTTTTAGATTATTGTGGATTGTTTTAGATTATTGTGGATTGAGTAAGAAAATACTGCAAAATGTATTAAACACACATGGAATGAGAGAACTAGCTATTCTTTAAATTTAAAATTAAAATTCATTTAATATATTAAAAGATACTGTTATTTCTTCTGTTGTATCTTTAATGTGTTAAGCTCTTTCATAAAAATCGATTTATGCATTTTAAGAGTAGCCTTAATTGCTAACCCGGCTATAAAGGAATATGCAATTTTACGGGTTAAACCTTACTTTGAAAATATTTTCAGCAATATTTGTAGTCAATATATTATTTCTGGACGTGAATACGTCAGTAAAGCCATTTTAATACTGGATAGCATCTCAGAAATTTTGACGAAGCGTTTGCTTATAATATATCCAAACCAAATAACTTCGAAACTAGAAATTTGACTGGAATGATTTTACCATAATCCTAACCGACATTTAGTTGCTTTTCCATAAAACAGGAAGTCACCGCCGCGCCTGCGCAGTGCGCGAATAGAACCGCCGTAATTATCCCCCAAACCATCAGGTTACCGCCGCGCGTGCGTAGAATAAGAGGGGCAAGGATCGACGCCCAGCCCAGAGGTTAATATGGGTGTCCGCGAAAAATGATAATCATTATAGTTCATGACTCCGAGTAGCTACGACGCTAGTTTCGATCTCAAACGAAAGATCTCGATTAGATCTACACGTTTTACGTGAATTTCAAAACATGGAACCAGTTTTAGTGACTGAAAAATGTCAAACAAGAAAATAAAATTGCAAAAATTTTACGATGTCCGCAAACTCGCACAAATGCTAACATGCAATATAGAAGATGCATAGCATCGGAAAAAGCATCTCAGTCTTTCTCTCTCTATCCAGGGATATACAACTTTAAGCGACTGAAAGTGTCAGGAGGCACAGGGCACACAAAAATGCGAACGTTGGCAGAGAGGTCAACTACGGTTTCTCTGTAACAAAAAATGTATCACTCAATTTCTGTGTTCCACTGAACCCCGCTGCCACAAACCATGTTAAATGTGGGAACATATTCACATCAATCCTTAGAATGTGCATCCTGTCACAATCACCATTTTTTTTTTTTTTTAGTTAAGTATTTTCAATGGACGCTCATAATGTTTGAAGAAACTATAGTATTACCGAATCCTAAATGTAAAATTACTAACACTATTGACTTTAAATAGAGTTTTATTACGAATGTAGAAAAATTAGAAACTTGTCTATCCACTAGTGACATAGCGTGACTTCAAGAGTGATTCACCTCTAAACTTTTATTATCCCCCTCCCCATCACTTTGAATAAAAAAAAACAAATTAAAATTCGTATACATAGGCCTATATATCACTATGACGATGATAATGATGATTATATGTGAATGAATTTCCCATGAATTTTCTCAAAGTTCTCATGAATTTCTCATGTTCATGAATGCTCGAGTGGGGGAAAGTTGAATAATTAGAAATGGCACACTTTTGAAGTGTCACACTCGTCCACGCTATAAAAGATGTGCTCAAAATGGAGGATATGGTTGCAAATTAATGTGGGATCAAAGGATGCTTCTTCATCTCGAAAAGAAAACCGGTTGACTTCGAAGTTTTCATGAAAAGCCATTATCATGTCACCGTCTTCGTTTATTTATGATTTCCATGTTGAGTAAATTAATCTTTCATGAAAGGAAAGCTATCCCAGATAGCATCTATAATTGTCTTAGGGACATTTGAAGGTCGTCTCAAGGACAATCTTTACTATCTGGAATACAACTCATAATTCCTCTGGATTAATCATGAACGACAACAGTGCATTTTACATGGTTTCTGAATGACACACAATAATTCTGTGAATGAAGGAAATGGGACCGCATTAACGAGATAATTTCCAAACGCAATATATATGGAAATTATGAGAAAATATTTCTCCAATAAGATGTAAATTATCATTGATGTACATTTATTTTTCTTTAGAGTTGAGCTAAATCGTTCACTTTCAATAGAGTTAAGCCTAATCGTTCACTTTTCAAATTCAAATCCATGCATTATCTCTGCGGAGGGTAATGACACCTTACATCCTTATATACGGAGAAAGAAAGCGTTGTTTCCTGTCTTCATTCATCTAGCGGTCTAAGACACTATAGGCTAAACGGAGGGACCCTAGTTTGAATCCAGGATGGGGAAAGCGTCTCTTTTTCTCCAAAACGAAAAAGCTCTAGTTTGAGTTATAATCTATACGTAGGTGGCAGAAATTATTGTATAAGCATTAAAACTCAATAAATCTAAAACATTGATTCAGCAATATTACATATGGAATGCATTATTAACCATGCTTTACTGTCCAAACCATAACGGACTGTATACACTTGTAGAAAATAAGCAAAGGAAGATGTAAATGTAAGTGATGTTGTAATTTTAATACTTTTGAAGACATAGGTATGGGGTTCCGGTGAAAGATTTCGAGAATCTCATTAAATCGAAAGAGACTTAGAACATGATGTTCTGAAAAGATAAAATGCAAATTTGTCAGTTTTTCCTTTCTTAAAATAAAAGGTTCGAACAGTGGCCCCAACTATGTACAGGGTGTCTTAGCACCAGGGATACAAACATTTAGGAGGGGTAGAGTACACCTGGAGGAACAATATTTGTCATAGAACCTAAGGTCGCAAACCATCCACAGCGCCAGTTCTAAAACTCTCCAACATGCACAAATAATGACAACCAGTTCATGAGAAGCCCAAAATGCGATGTCCTAAATATCCATGTACTCGAGCAACTGACGGCAGTTTAATCTGGCCCTTTGCACGCACTGGTTGTAAATATTTGTGCATGCTGGACGGTTTTAGAACTAACGCTGTGAGTGGTTTGCGACCCTAGGTTCTATGACAAATATTGTTCGTCTAGGTGTACCCTACCCCTCCTCGATGTTTGTAACCCTGGTGCTGGGACACCCTGTATATTTTCGTGTAGAAAAGCCTTCGCAAACGACATTTTGCATTTATGAATAATTACAATAAAAGAAATCTGACAATTTCTTCAGAGTTTACATTTTTCTCATTATATTTGAAAAGCTTACTAATTTACATAAAATCGATTTTTAAAAAACACGCCTTAATAAACGGCATGCTTTTTCTTTTCTTTTTTAGACCGGAAGGAACGCCAACCAAATTGTGTTTATCTTGGATCTCAAAAATTTATCAACAATTCAAATTTTGCATAAACCAGGTAAATTTGTTATCATATTTATTTGCGAGTTTTACGACGGAAGGACAGAAATGGTCATGCTGCCGTGGTACCTTCAGTTTTCCGAGGAACCCACACATCTTAAGGCCTAGGGAAACAATCACAGATTACGATTAGCTACAGTTAGTCTATAAGCACTACAGTTAATCTGTAAGCATTCGTTTTCTAAGCACAATTGGGGATAGATTGCGGGACAACAGCACACTATTTGCTTTTATGGAGCTCTTTGGTTTCTCAATAACGAATGATGCTGCTCGGAATCTACAATAGAATTATACCTGCTGTGGGATGAATTATCCATATCTGCTATTAAATGAAATATCCATACATATATTATTGAATGAATTATCCGTACTTACTATTGAATTGTGTATGAACTATTGATTTGAGTATCGACTATTGCAGTGGTTTCCAACCTGGTGGGGGGGTCGCGAACAAGATTCTGGGATGTCTCCGCAACTATTTTAAATGTCAATTATTTTTATAAGGAATTTCATACCAAATGTTTCCAACGCTTTTATATTTCAACATGGCTAACTGCAATATTCTACTAACGGTTGTTAATTTTATATCTATAATATATATATATAAAATATTTAGTAATATATTTTTATATTTAATGTGTTTTCCTTACTCTGTTAAAAATGCTTTTATCATGCAAATGTGACAGTTGCGGACAGAGGTGGGGGGGTCGGGGATATTTTGGTTACTGTAAAAGGGGGTTGCGGATTACTTGGCTACTATAAAAGAAGGTGGCAGTTTGAAACGGTTCAGCAGTTGGGAACCACTGAACTATTGAATTGCCCATTTACTAGATTGAAGTCCACTCTGATGAATTAAGCATACACAAAAATTTACAAAATTTGTAACCACTGAAAACTCGAAATTGGGTGAGGTGAAGTGATTGAATAAAATAATGTGTAAAACTCACTAATACTATAGTACAAAGTTTCACATTGCCGAAAATTCCGAGAAAATCTGTAATTTTCCATCATAATTACAAATTTCAGTTAGAGTTAATGAATCCGAAGTGCTGATTGATAAAGTAATAGGTTGCTAAATCTAAAAATAATAGAAAAATACTTCATTTACAAGTAAATTGGATACATTTATAATATATTATTTTTATATTTTTCTTCAAGTAGCAATGAAATACACTTTGCCTTTCGTCTTTATGCGTCTTTTATGCCACTGTCAAATTAAATCCCATACTCTACAGCCTACGCACCCAAAACAATCACACTTAGGGATAACAGTGCAGGCCTTTGATTCATCATTTTAAGAAATCTTTAGCGTTACAGAAACTTTTTTAAACCCTATTCGAACCATTAAGTACCAGGTTCGGAATACCCGTGCACGCAAAACAACTTTTTTTTATTTTTTCACTTCATCTGCTTCTCTAAGACGTAAACAGCACCAGGTACATCGGTTTTCCAGAAGATGATGCATATTGTTTTCACATTTTAGAACAACATTTCATTTTAAACTACTTTAAGCGTACCCAGTTAGCGATTTACATACTAATTCTCCCCTAACAACTTAAAGAAAAAACTCTCTCCCATCTGCCGACGTTAAAAACTAAAGCGTTTTTTATACATCTCATTAGTGTTAAACTAGAGTTCTAAACAGAAGAGAAACTATTCCATAACGAAGAAAAGGACCTGTCTTAATATCGTTTCAAATCCAATTTTTTCTTCTAAATGCTTATAGTGCGATTCCGTGGCTATAATGTGGTAAGAAAAGGGTTAATTGGGCTAATATGTTCGATAACCAATGCTATGATACATTGTTAACTGCTATTTCTATTTAGCCTTACTGTCCCTACGAAGCCTATAAGTGCTGCGGAATTAATACAGACTGATAGAATAAGTCACTGCAGCGTCCAACTACAAAATTTGTTCATGAATTTTAAGGTGTAAGAACAGGAATTGTCATGCTGCGCTGGGACTTACAATTTTTCGAGCAGTCCAAACATTTCAGGGTCTGGGAAATCAACTACCGGACTCAGTGGTATAGTGTGGATTGCCAGCGCTCGGGCAAGTTAAGTATTCCGTCGGCTAAAACCCGTTAGCACCCTCCTTTCACAAGTCCAATATTGAAATTTTGCGCCCCCCGTGACAACCCCCACGCCAATATCTGGTCTATAATAAACAGTTAGTCGGCAAATATCCTTTTTTCTTTTTGGCGCCGTTGGGAGTCGAGCTCTGGATAATAGCGCTCTAGATGAACACTTTATCACTACATCATTGCAGGGTTACCAACTATGAAACAGCAATAATTCGCCAACTACTATATCTTGGTGGGACTGATCAGATAAATAGATAATGTTTTTTTTTTAAGAGTACATAATACTCACGCAATAACAACGATGGATAAATACAGGGACCTCAATAGATTTAATCGCGAGCAGACATTTGGCGACAGCAAGGTTGGTCATTCCATCCCATCGATTACGGAAACTGAAGAATGTTTTCCTTCGAATGTCGGAAGTGTATACCAAGATTAGTTATACAAAATTCAGCAAAACCTCCATATAGTTTGTTAAATATATCTGTAAAAAAGCAATTGACACTTAGGGAGGACACTGCTTTTTCCATATTGTATTTCCATTTTTTGTTTATTTTTTGCACATTTGTTTGTTTTCGTACCTACGTACATTTGTTGGGAGGGGATCTATAGTTTAGTGTGATCACCAAACCACACTACGTATCCATGGCCAAGCTTATTGGAAGTCAAACCCAGTCGACTGGTGTTCTGTATCACCTAATAGGAAGGAAACCGTAAAGCAAATAACCTCGGCATTTAATGAAGAAAAGTTGACAAATTTTTAGACCAAGACCTCGAAAAAGAAGGACTAGAATTTGCTATAGAATCCCACATCTATATTGAGTGTTTTCGCCATTTTATGGTATTTTATTTTATTTTCAGTGTAATTATTATGTTTTTATTTTACTACTATTTTCCTTTTCAGTGATTGATACGGCTATCCAGGGCGTCCTTCTTCTTCAGGAATATTTCTATGGAATATGGAAAAGTGTATTTATCATAAATGGTAAGTTTTTATTATATATAAAAAGGCTATATCTTAACTTCAAAATATAATAGTATTCCAGAAATGTATAATATAAATCACAAGTATATACTGAAAGTTCGTAAAGAGGATTGCGGGTTTATATTGGGGGAGGGGGGAGCTACAACTGTAGATATTCATATACATACTCGTATATACAAAATTTCAATGGGCGTTATAACCCCATCCACATCTCCTTCGTACGCCCCTAATACAAATGTACCTAAGTGCTTAAATTTGATGTTGAATGTAGTTTATCAAGGCTTACGAAACGAAAAATATTATAAAAATCTTTTTATGTCAATTTATGTCGAAATTTGTCAATTTCATTACTCTTGTACTTCTTGCGCAAATAGTCTTTAGAGGATTTTAAAAGCAGACAGAAAACTCTACAAAAAATCTGAAAAACTCAGTACAAAAGTCCAACGAAAGCCATGCATTCTTTAACCTCATTAACCACCTATATCAAATGTGACTAAGAAAAATAACTGTGAACTAAGATGTTTTTCTAGTAAGAAGTCAGTCAGGGCTGTGGAATCCTGCCCTGACTTCTAGTAAGAAGTCAGGGCAGGATTCCACAGCCAAGTCGAGAACCGCGTTTGACCAAAAACCGAAATTTTTAAAGGATCAATCAGTGACATGATTCACAAATTCATGTAGAGGCACATTTGAGTGTACACGATTAATGGTGGAATCAATGGTTAATCAATGGAACTGTTCAAAAATTCATGTAGAGGCAAACTGATTGTAAATATTGTTTCATTTTACCCGTCCGATGTTTATATTTGCTATGACTTTCCAACTATCTAAGCGACGGCGGATTTAGATCATTAGGCGCCCGCCGCTAGCCTAGACTTTGGCGCCCCCCGATAAATATTAATTATTTTTAAAATAATTCCTTTTGCTACGTATTTTTTTCCGGGGATCTCCTCAATAGGCTAGTAAATCTCATTATAAGAAATGCCAACTGTCATTACAGGACGAAAAGTCGCAATAACAGTTAAAATTTTGTTATAACAAATAACATGTAACAAATGAAAATAACTATTTATGAGGAGCCAAAAAATAAAACCTTACATGATTTTCAATAATCTGGAATATCTTATAAACCCTATAGTCAAGTAAATTCATCCATTTTGATGTAGTTTTTGTTTTTCTAATTTCTCGCTTGAGGTGGCATATCGTATTATACGAAAATTCCATACACATTATTCATTTTATATTAGCCCACGTTTATTTTTATCGATTTCAAAAAACGTGTGAAAATGTAAAAAATGTGTGAAAATTTTTAAAAAACAAGTAAACATGATTTCATATTGCATTAAGAGGACTTATAAAATATCAGTTTGGTTTATTGAAACTTATTTAAATATAAGCGCTTACATAATCAAATTAGATTTGGTCTTGACAATTCAGGGTCGTTGGACCATTTTGTCGCCCCCCCCCACTCTTGATTCGGAGCAAAATACGTCACCGGTTGCACTTCCCTTAATTCGCTACTACCTACTAAATATGCTGATGTCTACTGTGGCTAATTTTTGACGAAAATTCATTACTGAGAAGTTTGTAAAGGCGGGGCTGAATTTATAGGTGGCCAGTTAAATTATTACTCGTAATTTTGAATTGTTATGTGCAAAGGCGTAACTAAGCATCGGCGAAGGGAGAACTGCCATGTGCGCCACCTTTAAGAGAAACAGGTTTAACCCGCGAACAGGCGCGGAGAGCTTTGCGCCCCCATCTGATTATATATCACTATTTCATTAAAAACGTCCAATTTTACAGGGAACAATAAGTGGCATTTCCACTTTGTTACCCTACCCCAAAGATTGTGACTTTGAAGGCAACAGGAAAGAGTTTGGCCAGTTTCAAAAGCAAGGGTGGGCGGTTTTTTTCACAAATTGTAAGTTGTGGGGTGTGAAACACACTGCGTGCCCCCTCGTGGATTGAAAGGCCCGAAATTCGCGAATACTTGCGAAAAGACATATTTGAAATAACCACCAGAGGCGCCTAATTAAGAATTTTACAAAAGCGCCAAAAGCTCTGTTACATTTCTAATTACATTTGTTAAGATTAGATGGCAAAAATCGTAAATCCGCCTCTGCTTCCATTATGTGCAAGGTGAACATCAAGTTGATAATATAAAATATCTCAAAAAATAAACATTTTACAAAAAATGTTTTAAACAAATGTTGCTTGGCTTGAAGTGGGAAAAGTGTTTTTCATTATCTATGTTTCACTTCGAGGATCATTTTCAAGGTTTCAACGTTTGCAAGGTCATTTAAAGATCAAACCGATTTTTTTAAAGAGAAATTCGTATTTTTCTTTTTATCCTCATTCCTCGTAAAAAATAAGCAACTTTTGTAGAAAGCATTTTTTTTAATTTAGCGCTTAGTTTCTTAAATCTTAAGTCTTTAGCGCTTAGATATTTAAAAAATAAGTTTGAATAACGACGTTCATGCCATATCATAAGTGTTACACATTTCTCCGAGATTCCCCATAAATAAGAACCATTTTGATATTTTCCTCTACCGACAGCTACTTCATTTTTAACACACAATTAACTAAAACTCAATAAACAAATCTATCTTAACTCTTACGCTCTAACTTTTAAATGACTTATATCAAATGAACAATTGTAAGACGGAATTAGATAAATATCTGAATGCTGGTGGAAAGCAGTCCTCTTGCTTCGATATCAATTAGTATTACGCGCAATATCTCCTTTTCTATTAAGGAATATAAATCGGTGGCATCACTTATCAACCTGCTGCATATCTATATGCTGCATCTTGGTGTGTGTATGTGTACAATGTCTCTCCAAGTACTGCATACTTAATTTCTTTCACCCTTAAAATATTAAATTAGTTTCTGTGATATGGCATGGATTTTTATTCAAACTTACTTTTTAAATATCTCTGAAACTAAGGCATAAATTGAAAAATGGTTTCAGCAAAAGTTGCTTAGTTTTTTTTACAAGAAATAAGAATAAAAAAATATAGGTTTCCCTTAAAAAAAATCAGTTTAACCTCCAAATGACCTTGAAAACGACCCCCAAATAAAACCTAGATAATGAAAAACACTTTACCCCTTCAAGCCAAGAAACTTTCGTTTGAAATTTTTTTTTGTAAAACGCTCATTTTTTAGACAGTTTACATTATAAACTGAAGTGGTTCATTCTTTATATCGAAATTCCATGGTATGTGCAACGTTTTTGAACCAAACGTTTCTGTTGATTAAGAATGCAACAAAACAACTGGTAATATAGGAAATATATAAAATTCGCTATATAATTTAAAAGAAATCTTTATACACTCTATATTGTGTTTTGTTTTTCCGACCAGCTCCTTCATACTTCAATACAGTTTACAAGATTCTGAAACCTTCTATTATTGACGAATTGCACTCAAAAATTTACGTCTACAATGCAAGTTAGTGTTATTTTGAATAATATACTTTTAAAATCTTTTTCCAAGATTAGAAAAATAATCAAATTATTGAAAGGTTACATCTGAATTCCTATATAAAATATTTGCGTCCTTTTACAGATAACTGGAAAGAAGCTTTGTTATTGCAAATTCCCGCTGAGGTTCTACCAGATTGCTTAGGCGGTACTAGAACTAATTATAAGAAAACATCCAACGTTCCCTATCTAGTAAGTTCATAAGTACTCCAAAGTGTTTAAATTTACTATTATACCTCATACAGAATCGTTCCTAGGTGTTTTGCCGCTCCCACCCTTTTACTACCATCACCTTTTCGCTACATCTTCCTCTCTGTCAATACCAACATCCAGCGATACAACAATGTAAACCTTCTATTATAGTTTTAATCATTGAACGCGTTACTTATATTGGTATTTTAGGCTTACATTAGTTACTTTGAAATATTATGATATTGTAAATAGTAAAACAATTGCTATATGTTATAATTGTTTAATTTCAACATTTTATATTTTTGAAAATTGTAATATTGACGGAGTAATATTTTAAAACACAACGTTGTATTATCAGAGTTAGAAGACTTAAATGTGTGAGATATAAAAGAATTTGTGTGCAAAATTAACCCTAGACAATACAGGTGGGAAAATAAAACTTGCCAGGATAGGTGAGGTACAAAGAAGCTTTAATCTTTAATGAGTCGAACAACACACAAATTTAACATTATTTATGCAAATATTCATTAAACATGTGATAATGTGTCTTCCATTTCAGTGTTATACTTTTTTCTCTCATCACTCACACCCCTCACAGTCCACTTCTTAGTCATACTGATGACATTGGACATAGCATTTCTCGGTGGTTTGGATATATTGGCTTGAGGCAACTGGCACACTGTAAGACAGTTTTCTTATCCTTCGTTCTCTAACAGCACGAGCATCTCCTTTTGCTTCACCAGGTTGAGGTGGCTGTTACTTGGACCAGCCATAGAAACGTGTAGTGGATTAATTCAGTTAAATACCAGTACAGGTGGGGTACATGGAGCTCCAAACACACTAAATCACGTAATCTACGGAAGCTAGCTATCTACATAACCTACCTTGGCAAGATATCGGTGAAAAACGAATTTACGTGTAAGCGCTAGTGCCTGTCATCAAAAATGTGCATGTCCCAACGGTTTATTTCCACAGTGGGATGCTGTATACCTCACCTATTCTGTCTAAGGTTAGATAATGAAACACATCAAAAAAATTTACATTTGTCAAAGTAAAGACTTATTAAGTAATTGTTCCGTATGCTTTTGAAAACAATTCGATATTTTAATTTTTCCTCTTTTTCAATTTTTTTTTTTTTTTCCTCATTTGCTCAATTTTTTCTTTGTTTGATTTAAAATTAATTTTTTACGCCATTTTGCCGCCCTAGGCGGTCGCCAACTCTGGTCTAATGGTACAAATGGCCCTAACCCCGTGAATAATTTTAAATCAAGTTGAACCAGTGGTTTTCAATTTTTCTCAGCTCACATTACTCTTCCTACTTTAATTTTGAATATCCAATTAAATTATTAGACATCTGGATTCAAGCAGCAAATGGTTTCCAGCACTTTGAAGCACAATCCCCTAGCTAGTGGACTACAAATACACAAAGGTATAGAGATGATATTCTGAATCCCTTTGTTACCTGTATGTAGGCGCAATTGGCGACGTATATACACCACAAACTGATAATGTCATCCACGTTGGGCTTTTTACGGCGGGGGTGAAAATGGCCACTTATTATAGTATATTGTCGCCAAGGGCAGATACAGAGGGAGGTCACAGGGGTCATGACCTCCCAAAATATATTATATAATATATATATTGCCATTCGGTGTACCCACACTCCATAGCGACACAATTTTTGCATATAATGTCGCTTTAATAGCAAATATAAAATATTCTTACGATTTTTTGTATCATATAGTGTAAGGATAATCAGGGTTGTTTCTTCCTTGTTTGCCGCTCAAATGCAAAAACAGTGTCGCCGCCTTCATTAATTCAATAGTATCAAATTAGAATTTGGTGTGTGCAATGTTCACTTTTTTATTATCTATATTACATACATTTAAACAGTTATCGTCCAA
Source organism: Dysdera silvatica (assembly GCA_006491805.2). Taxonomy (NCBI): domain Eukaryota; kingdom Metazoa; phylum Arthropoda; class Arachnida; order Araneae; family Dysderidae; genus Dysdera; species Dysdera silvatica. The sequence goes on from QLNU02010845.1 coordinate 51,325, forward strand.
AAAAGTCATTTATTTTTATTTTCATAAAATAAAGATCCTTGACATTGTTTTTAGTCCAACAATAATATAACAAATGGTTTGCTGCCGCCCTTGGATTTGGCCATCCAAATGCGAAGGTGCCTTTTTCACCCCCCACGTCAGGGACAAGCCTGATCATGATTTTCAATAAATTTCTTCCAAATGTGTTTCATATATTTTGAGCTATAAAATGGTTGTATGCCGTTGCTTAATTTATGAAAACCAACGCATTTCGTCATTATCTTTACAGCTGAATCAAATCGTCTCAGTTCCTGAATCATGCCTTAATTTAGAAAACCTGATGTTGGACCCTAACGACCCAACAGTACAGACAATTACAGTTTCTGCAGGGGGATTTGTTAATATCCCTATCCCAATTGTCCACGCTGGAAGCATTGTCAAATGTCATGTCAACTCCAAGGACCATGATATCAGCTTTGGGATATTTTACGAGGCCAAGTCGGCAGTATGCCACATCGAAAAATTTAAGAAGAAAGATTGTTCTAAAGATGTACTCTCAAAACTAGAACAGATTACACCCGTCGTAAGATGCCATTGTAACATCAAACCTGAAATCTGGAACCTAAAGGCGTGGAAAGCTGGAATATGTGAGTTATACAAAACATTCTATCATATCGTATATACATTTAATGCATAACAATATTTTGTGTATCATATAAGGTCCACTGGATTAAGGATTGAATCTACTCTTGACACTTCTTCACAGATCAACACAAAACTTAAATCCTGTCACAAGCGGTGGCGGATTTATTAACAGGCTATGTAGGTTGTAGTTTACGGAGGGAAATTTTCGACAGCGAAGAGTTTGAAACGGCATAGCTAATTTTTTGGCTAATTGAATCATTAGTTTCTTAGAAATGCCTACCGAACATGGGCGCCGTTGGCGGTGGGAACCCGTCCCCCCAATGTTGGTTTTAGGGTTTCATGTCTACCCCAATTTCAAACAAAAATTTTATAATAGGTAACGCCGTTAAAAAAAAATATATATATTTTTTTAAATCTGAGAAGTGTGATTATGTGTATTTTTTGGCGTAGTGTATTTAGTGCGAAATAAAAAAAAATGCGCTTCGTCATGTATTTAATGTAATTATTTCTTTTATTAGATTATATTATATAGCTCTCTTTAATGCAGGGTAGCGTTTTCATTGACGTGGTATTATTTCAGCTTTCAAACAGGGCATTTTTAATAACGTCACAACTATAGTAGTTCTCTATTTTAATTTCGCAAACTCGAGGACCTTCCTGGTCCAATGAGCTCATTATCAATGATATAAATTTAAGGACTGTCTACGTCATCACTCTCAGCGTAATAAATACAAAATTTATTATAGAGCATTTCATGTGAAAATGAAACTGGAACCAGAATATTAATTTTATGGTAAAATGAGCGTCATCAAGCAGAAGCATATTTAAATTAAACACTGCTTTGTTGATGTCTGTTATCCCTGTAAAGAGTTGTTAACAACAAGGCCTTAACCATACATTTTTTCGGGTGAGGCAAAAAATATATACAACCTCACCAGTAAATAAGTATTGGTAGCAAAAATATGTCGAAAGGGGAGGGGGCGGGCCCTTGGGACCACCCGCTGGCTACGGCCCTCATTAACAACAAGCTGCCTTTCACTGGTATACTGTCCCCCCAATATTTTTATTCCGTCGGCGTTTATGCTCTCGAAATATAACAAGCTTTCTCCGTTCGCCAGACCATTCCACTGGTGTACTGTCCCACCCAATATTTATATGCCGTCGGCGTTTATGCTTTCGAAATATAACAAGCTTTCTCCGTTCGCCAGACCATTCCACTGTGTACTGTCCCACCCAATATTTATATGCCGTCGGCGTTTATGCTCTCGAAATATAACAAGCTTTCTCCGTTCGCCAGACCACTTATTTAAATGAAAATAGGCGACGAATATGCTAGTATTTCCTTCTGCGGATACGTCGCTACCACTAAACAAGTTAAAAACAAAGAAAAGGTGATGAATACAGCATGTTGTACGTAGTTTGGACATCGTCCGGTTGTCGAATAGAGATACAGCTTTAAGAAATTTTAAGACTATGGCAGCAATTCTTCTAAAAAATCGTTTTCTCGTTTCAAATAAAAAATTATCGAAGATCCACAATGTCGAAGAACAGATTGAATAAGTTACCATTTTATCAATTGAAATCTTAATTGAATCTAAATTTGTAAAAAGGGGATATGTTATGTGTATAATAAATGCACATATCCCATTTTTACAACTTCCCATTCAATTGCCTTTGACACTGTTAAAGGTTTTGCACAAAACAAATGTAGACAGCAATATTTCTTAGTACCAACGATTAACAAAACAACACATAATTGTAATACTTGAAATTTTAACAGATACGTTAATAGTTTTGTAATAAGAAACGTGATGTTTTTTATCTTCTAAAATTACTGATTTTGTCTTATATGTGTTGTTTAGATTACATTATTAAAATGTGGCGAATGATATTTTGTTATATTGCAGCTTGAGTGTTAAGGAATACCATATGCCTTTTATACTTTTCACAAAGACTTAGCCTCTTTCTATTATTTACCTACTTCTTAGGTCCATTTTTAGATGGAATGTTTAGAAGCGTAATTAGCATTGTCAACGGAAGAGTTACTATGGGTGAATTTTGCGTAGAAATGACATGGGGGAATTTTGCGTAGAAATGACATGGGGGAATTTACCACATTAATAAAGGAATTAGCATTTGTAGACGAGGATTCGTACATGAATTACTTTAGAATGCGTAAGGATCGAATCTTATAGGTCGGGAATTTATAATTCCGCCGGTGCGGAAGGTTTTCATGTATTGCTAGAAGGTAGAATAATTAATTGGAGGACTACTCTTTAGTAGGAAGACCCTGAGATAACACGTTGGATTCCACAAACCCGAAAAAAATCGCGTAAAAAGGTAAATTAAATATCATGAGCGAACGACAAACATTAACGTATACTCATGTTTGTAAAAATTGCAACATCATGAAGGACTCGTCCGAATTGAATGAAATTTAATGTACAAACGACCTGTGTTGATACAAATAAGTGATTAAAATTACAAAGCAAAAAAAAAAACCAATATTACATGTCGAAAATCAGTATTTGGTGAAGCCACCACGCGCTGCAATAAGTGATGCTATACGACGTGGCATGGAATCAAACAGATGTTGAATGTGTGCCTGAGGAAGAGCATTCCAGATTGCTTGTATGCGACCCCAAAGTTCATCTGTAGTAGCTATGGGACGAGGATCACGAGCGAGACGCCGACCAACGAAATCCCACACATGTTCAATCGGCGACATATCCGGCGAATAGGCAGGCCAAGGAAGAAGCTGTATCTGTTGTGATGAAAAGAAGTCTTGAACATTCCTGGCAATATGTGGGCGGGCATTGTCCTGTTGAAATACAGCTCCGGGAATGCCTTGAAGGAAGGGAACAACTTCGGGCTCCAGAACTTCATTGATGTACCGGTTGCTGTTAAGATTACCCACAATTCGTAGCAGCTGAGATCGTCCATGATACGCAATCGCACCCCAGACCATAACGCTGGGGGTTCGTCCACTATGACGTTGGATAACGCACTCCGGAAGGTGGCGTTCACCGGTATAGCGTCTAACACAGATGCGGCCATCACTGTACCCCAAATTAAAGCGGGATTCATCAGAAAACACCACTTGTTGCCAATCAGCACGCCAGTCTCTATGTCCATGAGCCCATTGTAGCAGCAGGCGCCGATGGTTTTGCGTCAGGAGGATCCTGTATAAAGGAACTCTTGCACGCAGTCCACGGTGCAGTAGACGCCGACGAATTGATGAAGCACACAATGATACACCTGTAGCAGTGCACCAACGTTCTGCCAACTGTCCAGATGAAGCAAAACGGTCCGTCACCGCCATGCGGACCAGGTGTCTATCATCCCGTGCTGACGTCACCTTTCAGCTCCTACTCCCGGATTTCTGAGTTGTCTGGTTCTCTTGAACCCACTGCTTCCACACTCGCATCACTGTGCTGCTGTTACGCCCCATACGAGCTGCTATTGCACGATAAGAAAACCCTCCTTCACGAAGGCCGATTATTCGTCCTCGTTCAAACTCCGTAACTTGCTGAAATGTCGCCCTCTTTCGTCGTAGAGGCATAGTGACGTCTCATGTAACGTTTACCACTAGCAGATAACCATACACGCCCCGCTACAGCCCTCTATTTATACTGATCTATCAGCAGTTCAGAGGGCGCTGCTCAGCCCATGCATACGCAGTGACTCTGAAATTCTAATCATTTGAATAGCATACCCGAATTTGCATTTCCTGAAAGTTTCAGGTCAATCACGTGATTCCTTCATGGTGTTGCAATTTTTACAAACATGAGTTTATATATACAAGCTGGCGATTGCAGATCCGAAACAAACAGTTTTTCAATGAAGCAAACTGCAGAAAGCGCAGTGGAAAGGAAAGGAGTAAGTCAGCTATCGGCTGAAAGTTTACTTGACTATTGCAAAAAAAATGTATAGATAGTTTACTAGTCGCCGCAGATTTTCCTGTTTTCACTTACTAGTTGCATAACATCACGCACCACGTGATCGACTATCGGTACTAATCCTTAAACGTGTAAACGCGCCTTTATACTTACCTACATACAGGATTCGACAAATAGCGGCGAAGTG
>QLNU02010848.1:0-20071 GCA_006491805.2 Dysdera silvatica
TTGCCTTCATAATTCTATTCAATCTGAACACGCAAATGAAAATAGTAGCATCACTTGTTAAGAGTCTCATCATTAAATTATTCTCTGCAGAAATATCATGAGTTTCTATACAAATAAAGGGATAATATAAAAACCGAATGAATATTGGAAAATTTTATTAAAAGTTATTAATTTTTTAAAAATAATATATAATATTTCGTTTGTACAGATACATACATACGGATGTATAGAGTGCGTTTTTTCTTAATTAATTTACAATGAACGTAAATCATTTTAATATACATTAAAATAGAAAGAAAAAATGCTAAAAGAAGAAAACACCTCTGCTAATTTTAAGGAGGAGATTTTGGAAATTCGTGTTCAACGATTTTCAAAAATTAATTGTCCGTGTGTTCATATTTTATAAGAGCCAGAGAATTTTAAACAGTGAAAGCAGGTTCCGAGAGAGAAAAAAAAAAAGCAAGGAAAAAAAAAAAGGACTAAACTTGGCTAGCTTGGCGAAAGTTGGCTCACAAAGAAACATATTTTGCTTTTGTAACCCGATAAACAGCAAGTTTCGCATTAGAAGTATTTTCTTCGGAACTTGCAACTCCCGGCCGAGTAGTGAACTCGACATGGAAGTCAGACAGGTTTCTAGACAGAAGGCTTTCGTTCGCTAGAGCTGTAGGCCTGGCTGCTTGGGCTCTCTCTGTTCCAACTTTTGCATAGTTTTTTTTATATTATTCCTTAGTTTTGTGCGATTGTATGTGGCCTTTTGTTGGGGATCCATGCCCAAGCTCTGGAATTCCAGTAACTACCAAAGGTAAGTCGAAATCAAAACAGTATTTAAACATCTTCCAAGTTAATACCAGTGCTGTTGTTTGATTGGCTGCGATCGCTATCCCTTCGGGTCATGGGTTAAAGCACTATTCCGTGTCGGGTTTGTCACGATAGGAACTCGGGGTCGATTTTACCGATCAGTCACGCTTTTTGATTATGTGTTTTCTTTGATTTTAAGGTGAATTAAATATTCATGACATATTTAGAGTAGATCGGGAGCATTTGTAATCGGAGGGAATATCGATTAATCGGATTACTCTGTTCAATCGGAGTTTCTCCGCATGAGAATTATTCTGATTGCTTGGATGTTATCTATGTTTTTCTTATGATATACAGTATATGCCATTAATAGAGATTACGCATACTTGATCACATCGATAGGTCGTTCTGTTTGAAGTACAGGACTTTGGGGCCTCTAACCAATTATGTTTATATTATTGAAGTTCTGCGCTGGGCCCTTTAGGATCCCGGGACTCTGGGCATTTGCCCCCGGCCATGTTTAAGAAAGCGTAATAAAACCTTGATTGTTTTTGTGACTCATTGGCGTGCACAGAAAGTGTGGGGGTTATAGAGCTACAACTCCATATATCCATCTGTATATACAAAATTTATTGTAATGGGAGATATGATCCCATCAACCCCCCATCCCCCTGCGTACGCCAATGTTGTGACTATATTAATTTTTAATTTAATGATATTGGGTTTACATTTGAGGAGCAATAGCCTATTTTATTCTTTCGCAGACAGTATATGAATACAGTACTATGCGGGGATATAGCTCATTATTATTTTTTTTGGGGGGGGGGTCCAAAATAACGACCTAATATTCGAAGTACAACCCTTGGTCTTCGTCATCTTTTGATACGGTGGCTATAATCTTGGTACCATGAATGTGGCATTCATACATAAGTAGCAGAGCCGTTTCTAGGTTTTCTGCCGCCCTAGGCGGGAATTGAAAAATGGCGCCACAACCCTTTTACTACCATCACCCCTTCGCCTATATCTCCCCCCCCCACAAACATCCAGTGTATGCTCGTATCCAGAGGGGGGTCCTAGGGACCGGTTTGCCCCCCCGAAACTAAATTTTTAAAGGGACTTGGTTACGGCTCGGCATGCTGTGATTGTATTGATACATGCTGTAAAATTTTTTAACCCCCCCCGAAATTAAATCTTGCCTACGGCATTGGTCCAGCGGTACAACAATGTAAATCTTCTATTATACTTTTAATTATTAAACCCATTAATTACATTTATATTTTAGACTTGCATTAATTATTTTATAACATTGGGGTATTGTAAATAGTAAAACAATTGCTACATGTTATGATTGGTTAATTTCAATATTTTCTATTTTTGAAAAGTGAGATATTCACTGAGTAATATTTCTAAACACAACGTTGTATTATAAGGGCTAGAAGGCTTGAATATATTAGATATAAAAAAAACTTGTGCACTGAAATAAACAATGAAACACACAAAAAATTTTTACATTTACCAAAGTAAAGGCTTATTAAGTAATTGTTCCGTATGCTTTTGGTAATAATTCGATATTTTAATTTTTCCTCTTTTTCAATTTTTTTTTTTTTTTTCTCATTTGCTCAATTTTTTCTTTGTTTGATTTAAAATTAAATTTTTTATGTTATTTTGTCGCCCTAGGCGGTCGCGTACTCTGGCATAATGGTAGAAACGGCCATGGTACGCAAAAAGTTCATAAGGGGGATATATAGGCTCAATGGGGGTATAGAGCTACAACTCTACATATCTATACGTAAATATGCAAAATTATATTGCAATGGCTGGGGTTACCACCCTCATTAACACCCCATGCGTACGTCAGTGCCGGATTAAGAAACGTATGGGCCCTAGAATGCAATGGAGAACAGGTTGTTAAAGAATGTGGTTTCTGAGAAAGTCAGCAAATCATAAGATTTGCTTTGAAGTTTATTTTCTATAAAATTGAGGCTTATTAATAATGTAACTCTTAAACTTAAATGATATCATCACTGGCGTGTGCAGGGGATGTTGATGGGAGTTGTAACCCCTATTGCAATGATGAAATTTTGTATATTTAACATAGGAATATGTGAGTTGTAGCTCTGTAACCCCACCACTGCCACTATAAACCACTCATGAACTTTCTGCGTACGTCCATGGATATTAAGGTCCTTGAAGAAGGCCCGGAATCGCGGGTCCCGGGCCTAATTTTCCTGTATGTAAATCCGGCCCTGACTGGTGTTTCATATTAAAAACACCTTGAGGTATTGTGAGAGAGTGAATATGGTTATTTCAAAATTTTCGATATTTCAATGGTCATTTTTTTTCTAAACATTTTATAGCATAGAATAGTTAGGATATTATTTTTTAGAGCCTGCTATATTTTTCCGAGTAACATCTTTCGTCTGAAGTAGTGGTTCCCAACCTTTGATTCGCAACCTTCTGGGAAGTGGTGGTTGCTAACTGATTTCTGAAGTGTCACAGCAACTATTTTTAGCTGTAATTATTTTTACAAGGAATTTAGTACAATATGACACTTTTATATTTCAACATCACTACGCCAATAAACGTTGATTGATATTGTTGTTTGATTTAATCTGCGTAGTGTTCGATTTATATAAATAAAAATGGTTACATACATTGCAATATTCTACTAATGGTTGTTTATATTTATATAATACACATTAATATATATCGTTAATATAAATTATAAATATAATATACATTAATATGTGTCATTAACATAATATATATATAATTTTATATTTAATGTGTTTCCTACTCTGTTAAAAATGCTTTTATTATACAAATGCGCCTTCGGCCGACAGAGGTGGGTGGGGGTCGCAGATCCACTAGGTTATTATAAAAATAGGTTGCAGATTATTGGCTCCCATAAAAGTGGGTCGCGACTTGAAAAAGGTTGGGGACCACTGGTCTGAGGAATCCTACCCCGAACCCAGGACCGTAGTTTGATGCTTATTATGGGGGGCTTGGAAAGTTACAGGAGGGGCTTAAAAGTCATAAATGTTTTTATTTTATTAATATATTTAACAGTAATAAATATATAAGCAGACTAATATAGTTCACATTAATAAATAAACTTCTTAATATAATTTTTGCCTTGAAAACTTATAAAATTTAGTATGCCTTTCTATAAATTCCACTATCCTTATTATAAAGTATATAAAGATTTAAACCTCTGTAAAAACTTTATATAGACAAGATCTACTGTAGAAAGCTATTTTGAATACATTTTTTTTTAACGTCAAAGAACAATTTCTATTGTCATGCACAATTTCATTCAAAACAAAAACAAAAAAAATACAATTCTACAATGTTTTATTTTGAGAAAAAATATTTTTTAGGGGTGGGGGCCTGACTACATTTCCAGGGGGGGGGTTCAGCCCCTATAGCCCCAGCCTGGCTACGGCTCTTCCCCGCGGATTTTTAGACCATTCTGTTCACTCTAAGACGGTTTGTACAGCATGGGACCAATGACTTACATGACCTTTGAACCACGACCACCTTCAAAAACACTCAAACTAACCGAATCCAACTGAATAGACTTCTCTCTTTATGGCTTGATGGTTGTCGTTATTAGGCAATTTGGGTGTCATTTACCTTGCTAGTTTCAGAGTACTGCGCACCGACTAACAGCTCATTCTAGTCGGAGGCCGGTTCCCTAGTCCTAAAAGCTTCGAATTTCCCAGAGAACTGTATGCAGTAGGTCCTTGCCCAGCATTACCTTGATTGTCTTTGCACCTTAAACTCCACATAAACAAACAATACTTTCAGAGTTGATGTTAAGGAGAAACAGAAAATTGAAATTTTTTACTTTTTTCAATGAAAACCCAGTGTGGCCCCTGAAAAATTTCCATTTGAGTCATAACTATGGAACTGGAAATCTATGCCGCCAGCGGATCGCTTACATTCTTTGGCCTTGCCACGACATCGACTGGACAAAGGTAAGGGGCGTCGGCCTTATGCATTGTGTTTCTCTTTGATGGTTGAAGCGATTACTGTTTATTTTTGTCTCATAACATCGTAAATGCGTTCGCAAACATTTTGAAATTCATTCGGAAGGTCAGTATTGCCATGGGAGTTCAAATAGTGGCCTGAATATAATTTTGATTGCTCATTATTTACTATCAAGAGATAAGAAAGTCAGCATTTTGCGTTTTTTTTTCGACACGGCCGTATAATTTTTTCGGTGAACTTGTTTTCTTATTTTATTCATTCATTCAGTCTGAGGACGTCTCCTAGATCATCTATTGTCTTTTGGAATCCAGTTAATAATTTCAGCTGTTCATTTCTGGTCGGTTTCTCTTGCGATACGCCCAGCCGTAGGGCCGGGGAGAGCAAAGAGGACAAATGTCCAGGGGCTTGGAGCAAAATTTTAATACGACAAAAAAAAAATAATAATTTGTTATTAAGCATAATTTGTTGGGGCTCCCGATCCACTAAACTACCTAAGGGCCCGCAAATCTTGGCCCCGGCTCTGCGTAGTCTATTATCATTTCAGCTTTTTTACTTTAATAATGAAGTCCTGTAACCTTGTTAGTTTCACATCCAACTACAGTTTAATCTCGATTTAATGAATTTTACTGGACTAGTAAAAATAATAGTTAAATCGAGGAATACGATAATCGGGAAAGAACATTTGTTGGAACCAGTGGCGCACTTTGGTTCCGGACCCTTCCTTGGGCCGAAAATGTACAAGAAAAATGAGTCAGAGGCAGAACCGTATCCAGGCTGGGGCTATAGGGGGTTGAGCCCCTGGAAATGTATTCAGCCCCCTCTGGAAAATATTTTTTCTCAAAAAACAAATATTATGGAATTTTGTTTAAAATTTTTTTGTTTTACACGAAATTGAACATAATGGAAATTGTTCTTTGACGTTAAAAATGTATTCGAAATAACTTTCTACGGTAGATCTTGTGTACATAATGTTTTTTACATACGTTTGAATCTTCATATACTTTATAATAAGGACAGGGGAAATTATAGAGAGGTGTACAAACATTTATTTCTTATTGCAAAATTTACGTTAAGAAATTTATTCACCAATGTTAAATATATTAGTTTGCTGACATATTTAACAATATTAAATATATTAATAAAATAAATCAACACGTTTACGAATTTTAAACTTTCTCTGTAGCTTTCTGAATCCTCTTATAATATTCAGAGCCCCCCTGTAACAAATGTCCAGCTACAGGCCTGGTCAAAAGTAGCACTTATCATATTAAAAAATGACGACAATATTTTTTATATTTTCGGCCCTCCCCCCCCAGGCAAAAATCCTGGGTGCGTTACTGATTGAAACTGCAACAAGAAATTATCGAAAACAAAATTACGAAATGCTTATCAGTGTACTGAAGAAGGCCTGCTGATTTTAATAAACATAAAACCCAAAAATGTAAGCAATTAATACTTCAAAAAAATACCTTTAATATTTGTCTTGATTTTTTATTTTTTTTTGGTTTTGGACGTTGGCATTTAATATTGCGTTTTCGATTGCTTCGAATGCATTAAAACAATCTTCGTTGTCGTCAAAACGCAGTCAATACTTCCTAACGCACTGTAAATTATAATTTTCTTCTTTTAAGTTCACTCAATTTGATTTTCTAACGATAATTGATTCCCTAACCGAAATTCTACCTGCAGCTTCAGGCTAATAACGAAACGTTATTGTTAAATCGAAGAAAGCAAACGCTAATTTGGGTTTGATATAACACTGGATTCAATGTTACTCAGTCGGAATTAATAAAAACATTCGTTAAATTGCGGAAATCGTTAAACTAGGCACCGTTAAATTGAAGCTATATCTATTTTTTTTTTTCGATTTCTCCCAGTCAGGGCCGAGGACAGGGTTTAAGGGCCTCTGAGCATTTTAGCAGATTAGGAACCCCAAACAATTATGTTTATAATGACAATTGATGTTTGTTATATCATTAAAGTTTCCATTTGTCGTCACACTGTAGTTCCTGGGTTTGTTACCGGGGTCTTAAGAGGTCCGGATCCATAGGAAAACTATATGTCTCGGCGCAGCATGTCTCTTGCTGTCGTTACGCTGGAAAAAAACCCACATACTTCCTTCATAATATGAGAAGCAAGTGTGTATCATATAATATAGTTGTCAATTGAATTTTGAAATAAGAAATAGCAGCATAAAGTGACGTAGTTAAAATTCTTGAATACGTAATAATTCATTCTATATTTTTTAAAATAAAGTGCTACTAATGAGAATCTTACTAAACTAGACGCCTGTAGCTTAATGGGAAAGAGCAATTGATTGGTCATTAAATGATTGTGGGTTCGGTTCCCACCAGGCGCCTGGAAGTCACTTTTTGTTTACGAGTGATTTATCATTCAGTGAGAATCTATTTACAGACATAGAAAGCTTTTAACTAGCCAAGAGACAACTTGCGGAAACGATGGTATTTTGAAAAATCGAGAGAGAACTAGGCGACCGCCTAGGGCGGCAGTATTTGTGGGGCGGCATCACGAGATACTTTTTTTGCTTAATGCACCACTATACGATAATCGAAATAAACTCAACAACAAATAAACAGAACTAAATGGATTATCGCTTGCCCTGGTAACGCCGATGGTCACTTTTGATTTTACAGACGAGTACAGAATAAAACCAAAAACAAAATTTTCATCCAGAAAGTTTGGAGGGGCTCTTCCTCTAAACACCCACTTTGTGGTTTAGCCTCCGTGACTTCATGGTGTTGAAGTCTCTTAGCTAACTAAGCATCGACGAGGTGTCAAGTTATAAATAGATTGCATTGTACATCTCAGCTGCATATACATGTTCCCTCCTAAATGTTCTTTCTTGGAATCACAGATTTCCTCCCCAGAGCAGCACATGGCGCGGGTTAAGTCGTAACCATGAGCCCGTTTTAGAGATTTCAAGGATTGGAGGTTGGGGGGTCAGTAGGAACATTTACCGAAGAAAACTGGCGATGTCACAGTGTGTACAAATTATGGGAGTTGGACTTTATGGTTTTTACATGCAATCAGTTAGTCCTGGAGACTTGGAAGTCCCACTTCTTTTTTTAAACTTCCGCATCATTATCGAAACAAGAAAGATGTAAAAACATGCCAGTTACCATTTATATTTCACAAGTAAGTAATATTTATTTGAACTCTAAGATTACACAATATTTAAAATGCATTTATAAGTGTATACTCTTAAAATTTAAATAAAAATAATTAATGAAATTAATTACTGAGCTCGCCCTCTTCTGGAAAAAGTGCTAGGAAGTTTTGTTTCACTTTATAATTTATGACACACATATTTTAGTGTAATTAAATAAATATCATTATTCATGCGAATATTCTAATCTATATATTATGAATCTATATTATATCTTATTGGTTTTAAATTTTTAATGATCGTATATCAAGAACAGCGGCGAATCTAGGCAAAAAAATTTGGGGGGGCACAAATTCCTATCTATATGCACGGGCAGAATAATAAAATCCGGTTATATTTGTGGGGGGTTATGACCCTGTCTCTATCCTAGAACCGCCACTGATCAAGAACTATCATTATTATAACTAACCTATTGATGATTTTAGTAATTTCTTTGTGTTTGGTATACAGTAAAATCTGTGTATAACGATGTTCTATAAACTGTTAAAGATATCGTTATAGACAAAATTTAATAAAATACGCTTTGTAATGGACATTATTTAATTTTTATTAAGACCATGTTTAGGGCCAGATTACGACAAAGGCTCGCGGGGCCCGCGCCTGGACTCCGCGAAAGGAGTGGCCCCAATAAATGTTATTTGACAATTTTATTCAACGTCATAAAATAGTAAATTTGTATAAAACAATGTCTTTTCTTCAGATTTACAATCTGAAATGAATTCAGAGAAATCATAGCTGGTATCTAATTACAACTATTACTACCACACTATTATAACTACTATAACCACAGCTTTGAGAATTGGATAATAAAAGAGCAGAGTTTTCAAAAACACAAAATTGTTACACCGATACCACATATTATTCGCAACTTTTGCCAAAACTTTTACAACTTTAGCTTTGAAAGTGCATCTTTGGACATCCGACATTGACGTGAAAGTGGGATTAAAAAACATATTTTTACCTACATTTTTAAATGGTAATAAGGGTGCGTACATTTTTCAGATATATATCCACTATGTGCATCAGTGGGCCCCTAAATGCAAGTTGAGCCGTGGGCCCCCAATATTCATAATCAGCTCCTGACCATGTTGACCAAAGAGGAACTTCTTAATAAAGGAGAAATAATTCAATATAGGTAAAGTTTTGACACTCCTCTTTTTTTGTATGGTTGTAAGAGGCATAATTTAAATTTCTTTTCTCTACCTATACACACGTATTTTGGTATGAACCATACAAAAAAAGGAACGTTAAAATCACTGGCATACGTAGGATATTCGTAAAGGGGTGGGTTACAAGACTAAAATTATATATATGTATGTATACATGCATATACATATTGCAAAAATTAGCAAAAGCATGTATAAAATGAAAAATGCAAAAACAAAAAAAAGAAAAAGTGTTTGAGAGAGTTAAATAAAATAGGTTTGATAGAATTAAAGTAAGAGGAAAAATATAAAAAATAACAATTCAATTAAAAAAAAAATATATACACTCAGAAATATATAATGTAACATAAGCATGCAGCCTTAGAACCGTCGTTCTGGCTGCATGCTTATATTATATTATATATTTCTGAGTGTATATATATATATATATGTATATATTTTTAATTGAATTGTTATTTTTTTATTTCCTCTTACTTTAATTATATCAAACCTCTTTTATTTAACTCTCTCAAACACTTTATATTTTTTTGCATTTTTCATTTTATATATGCTTTTGCTAATTTTTGCAATATATCTTATCTATTATATAGCAGCAGCTCAAAGTGTGCTATACTTAGATAATTTTACATTTTTTCTCCTATATTTTCCATTCAAAATTATCTACATATATACTCTCTCTCTCTCTACCTACACACACACACACACACATATACGTATATACAGAATTGTAGCATGTGTGTCAATGCGGTTATGACTCCATCACTCCTCCCATGCGTATGGCAGCAGTTAAAACTTAATTGCACTGAATAATACCATATCAAACGATTTATTAAATAATATTACATATTAGGAGTAGGCCTACATATGAACATATATCTCAAAATGTGATTGATTCAAAAATATGATAGAGTATGTGTATTCTAACCATAGGCGTAGCCAGGGGCGTGGTTTTGGGGGTTGTAACCCCCATTGCAATGAAATTTTGTATATTTAACATAGGAATATATGAGTTGTAGCTCTGTAACCCCCTCCTTGTTGAGCCTAAACCCCACTTACGAACTTTCTGGCTACGCCTATGATTCTAACTACAACTAGGAGAGTTCAAGTATTACGTAAGCTCCTTTGTGGGAAGGGGTTGCTGCTGTTATTTTCCTATGTTAGCCGATGTTAATTTTTGCTTACCAGGGGTGGCGATATATAAAATGGCCAAAATATTGCTTACGTAATACTTGAACCCTCCCATTCTATTAATCAAAAATGCATATGTATGATGATAAAAATAACGTTGGAAATTATATTTTTAATTGAAAACTAAAACATGCATAATACATAGAAACTGAATATATGGCGTATAATTAATTTATGTGGACGTAAATCAGAATGATTTATCATTCAATACGTATTTAGAAAAGTTTACGTTAGAAAAAAATAATTTGAGAAAATTGTATTTAATTAAAAAAAGAAGTAATCAGGAATTTGGTTCATGTGGAGAGTATCCTCTGGAGAGTCGCTGCCGGACACATAGTTTTTAACTACCTAGCAAATTTTAGATGCACATCTTAGACATTCGGTAGGATCAGAATGAAATGCTGTAATATTTCAACGATTCTATGTAACACTACGTTCCTCTTTTTTTTCTCTCTCTCTCACATCGTTTTCTTTCAGTTCCGCTATCGTATCTTCATTGGTAGTATAACTAAAACATTAATAACTAAGGCTAGGATTTTGATGATTTTGCATTTTTTTGGCATTGCCAAAACGTTGTCTAAGTGTATATAAATGTATTTAATGAAAAACTAAGCAGATTAAAAAACCTTCGTTAGAGCAGTTTTTTGCATTTTCGTAATTTTTAATGGATGGAGCATTTTCTATGTTTTTGGTCATTTAGAGGGCATTTTTTTTGGATGTTTTTGGGTCAACAATTTGCATTTTGTGATATTTTCAATAAAAAAGGCATTTTCCATGAATTTCTCAGAAATGCCATTTTTTTTTCCAAAAATGTAAATTTGCCAATGTTCCTTTTTTGTTTTTGAAAGAATTCAAAATTCCTGATCGATAATCGATATATATTACAATTCTGCAATACTCAAATAAATTTTTCAGTTTTGCTATGGCTAATTTGAAATACTGAATAACTTATTTTTTTGTAAGTTTTTGGTTTTTTTAAGGTCACTTTTTTTGTTTATAGGGTATTTTTTTTTATGGTTTTTAAATCATAAATGTATTTTTATAGGTCATTTTCTGACTGCTTTTAGGTCATCAAAATTCTAGCTCTATTAATAACTTTTCATCCAAAGTCGAATCATTCTCCGTATTCATGGAAGAGCGCATATTCTTCAAAGCTTTACTAAGTAGCTTTACTAAGTTCTTGTATTAAGAGAATGAAGTACATCAACGTTTTTCCTCTTCAGAAATATTTGGCTGACTTTGGCTCATTATCCCAGAACTGGCTGCATTTGTGTTCATAATATTCTTCAGCATTAATGGATTGTCAAAGCTATATTGCTTAAAAAAGTTTTGGAGCCAACATATAGATAAAGACTGAAAATGGCAAAATTATCGTGATATGCAGGTTCATTCAAAAGAAATGATTGTTATAGACAGGTTCATTCAAAAGAAATGATTGTTATAGACAGGTTCATTCAAAAGAAATGATTGTTATAGACAGAATTAATTGCATTTCAAGATATGAAATACAAAATCCGACTTTGTCATGAGAGAAAAAGCATCTTAATTTATAATGTGTATAATATGATTGAAAAGTTTATACCGTATATATATGTATTTTGTTTTCAGTAAGTGTGTTTTCAAGTATTATGTAAGCACCTTTGGGAGGAAGGGGAGTTGCTGTTGTGCTTATTTTTCTATGTTGGCCAGTGTTAATTATTGCTTATCAGAGGGGAGGGGCATGAAATGGCCATAATATTGCTTACGTAATACTTGAAACTCCCTAACTCTTTTACCTTATTTCCTAAAATATATAATTGCACAGGCTTCATTTATGCTACAAAGGAACCCAGAAAACATTTTTAAGGTTCCAAAAAATCTTAATCCATCTCTGTCTTTCGACGAATTAGCCATTAAAATACAATAACAGAATAATGATATCATGGTGTTGTTCCATGTAGTGCAAAGGTGGAGATAATTACTTTAAAACAAAATCTATGTGTAGCAATTTATATTGTTATATAGTATATATAACATTATGAAATAGATATAAATGCGTAAATAATATACATATACGTAAATAATATAAATATATGTCAATAATATATATAGCCCTGCGGTGGCGCAGTGTGGTAACGCGTTCTCCTATTGCGCGGCTAATCCGGGTTCGACTCCCAGCAGTGCAAAAAGAACGCTTACTCAGAGATCTCATAAAGATCGCACTGCTCACTGTAGTCCGGGGTTTGGTTCCCTAGGCCTTAAGAGGTTCGGATTCCTCGGAAAACAGTAGGTCCCGGCGCAGCATGACCACTGTAGTCTTTGAGCCGTAAAACCAAAAAGCAAGCGAATATATATATATAGATAATGTAATATTATTTATTGGCAATAACTTGATTGAGCGGTTTTTTTTGTAAGTATATTATTATTTTCTATTTCATGTATGTTGGTGGATCGATTTTCTTGAAGTGAGAAGGCCGTTCGCCTAGAGCGCCAAGTTTGCTTGCGCCGTCCCTGAGAGAGAGTGCTTACCCACTAAGCAGCAGCCTCATAACGCTATCTAAATAAATAGCTATTCAAAATAAGTAAGATGCACGTATATGAAAATTAGTTCTGTTTTATGATTTTAATTTGCACACATTTTTAACCTTCTAATTGGCACTGTTGTTATAGTTTATAAATCATGGTCTACGTGATCTTTACACCCATTGATGAGAGCAGGGCTACCACTGGCGACTAGAAAAGCGACTATTGATACTATTTTTAGCATCCGGCAACTTTGGAGACCTTTTTTTTGGCCAACAAAGGGCTAAAAAAGGACAAAATGCAACTATATTTCTGAAAATCGCAACTTCTTTTCCCACCGGGCGACTACTTTTTTTAAAAATAATCGATATATCGGTTAATGCATATCAATAATGATGGATCCAGAGAGGTATTTGGGGAGGGGGGGATGTAATACCAATTGACCACTTTTTGCAAGGTGGTATGCGATCTAGCTAAATTAACATTACTTTTTAAGTATTTGGGGTGGGAGAATTACCCCCTGTGGATCCGCCCTTGTATTATTATTTAGCCAAAAGTGTGAAATTTTTTTATGAACCTTAAAAAGTGTCAATTTGTATAACAACTCTGCTAGATAGGATTGTGTTGTTAATGAAGTATGTGGCGGATGCTACTATTTAGGCTACTATTGTGGGTCGTATAGGAGACTAAAGCAAATATTTTCGAACTTCAAATAGAGTGGTAGCTCTGATGGCAAATACATCCAGCTGAATTTTAAGTACAAAGATGTTCTTGTGGATGATGTTTTAGTTTCCGTGTTCATTCTACAATATATTTAAAATACATGCACATGTGTGTAGAGGAATATCAATTATCAAAGCGTGGGGAGAGAGAGCCACTGGAAGTCAATTTTAACAGAGAGAGCATTTGCAGTATATCATCTATGGCATCCAGCCCACCCCCCCCCATAATGGTTCTTTAAAATCAATTTTTAATATTTCCTACCCATCACAGGATCGGCACTGAGCACCTGACTCCTTGAGTCCCACAGAAATATTGTCGCCCAGTAAATGCTATTGTGGTCGTCTGCGTACGTGCACGTATTGCACACTCATCAGAACTTGCCTTACCACTCCGTCTCATTTGTACTTTCACAAAACTGGTCAAATATCCTCATTACGATGAAAATAAAGAAGATTCCTCTTTCAGTTACTTTTATTGTAATATTAAATTAACAATGTCGACATCTTATAGGGATAAAAATTAATTCTCCATATCTTTCGCGCCATTTATTCGAGAATAAAGTTTTTTATACATATCGGATGCGTCAGTTAATAAGGAGGAATGTAATTTGGAAACTATGAAAAATTAGTTTTACTTTTAATTATGATCATTCCTTAGTTAATAAAAGACATTTGAGAAAAATTCCTGCTATTTGAAGTATTTAAATTTGGATCCTCAAAATTAAATACTAGAAATTTTCAGTTGATTCTAATTTGTTTATTGGTATGGGATATTTTAAGTTAACAAACAAACAAATAATTTTTATTTATTTGTCACAATGGTTGTAGCAACTTTCCATTTCACTTAGAAAATACATATGTAGGCAATAACACTGAAGTTAAAAAAAAAAAAGTACAAATAACCACAATCCATTGTGACGGGTCCCTAGTAAAAATCATACGATTTAACAGGCCGGGGACACTAACAATTTAATGGCGCAAAATTACCTCTTTGTAAATATACTAATAGTTTTTTCTAATTAGATTAATATTGTTTATGACCTTAAGAGTGTTTGGTATTTTATTCCAACTCCTTATGCCCGAATATTCAATTCCCTTTTTATAAAATTCCGTTCTGATTTTTGGTAGTCTATATTGATCTTTTCTTCTGGAAGCTCGATTGTTTTCATAATCTATTAATTCAATATTCTCTATATGTTTATTTTCTTTTATTCTTTTGAACATTATTTTTAGTATACTATAATCATGTATCTATTGGTGGAATACCATATTTACTAAATAGTGTAATTTGATTTAAACTTATTTTTTTCAATTATTTTTATAAATTTAATCTGTAGCGATTTAATTACTCTGGTATTTTTCTTATTTAGATTTCCCCAAATGATATTACAATAGGTCAAGTGGCTGTATATAAATGCCATAATATATCCCATGATATAAAACCCAGTAATATATCTACGGGGACTGTTCGTGACAATTTTCTCAAAATTCCTGTTCCAGAACTCGCCTTCTTTTTTACTCTTTCTATCTGCCTATTCCAATTCAAGTTTTTTGTCTATACCACCCCTAAAAAATCTTTCCCATATAAATACATTTTTTCTGAATCTTCTATTCTATCGATTTCCTAATTTTTTGTACTAAAAATAAATATTTTTGATTTAGATTCATTTATTTTCATTTTATTTATTTTAAACCAAAGTTCAAACTTTTTAATTACTTCATGACCAGTTCTGGTTAACTCATATTTGTCTTTAGCCTGAATAAACACGCTTGTATCATCTGCATATAATGTTAAATGACCATTGTTAGATATTTGCGCTATATCATTTAATAAAAACTTATTGCTTTCTTTTTCCATACCTGTAGAAAAATAGAAATTTGACACTAAATATAGGATTCCCACGAATCTGAAGAGCTTGAAATTTGAAAATGTCCCTGAAAACGAGGGAAATGTCATGAAAGAACGAGATTTTCTTGTCAAAATCCTGGAAAAATCAGAGAAAACATTACCAAGATTTTTGGTCAAAATCCTAGAAAATTTAAAGAAAATTTTACCAAGATTTTCTGGTCAAAATACTGGAAAATTCAGATAAAACTTTACCAAGATTTTCTGGTTAAAATTCTGGAAAAGTCAGAGAACTTCTGTATCTAATGGCTGAATCAAAGTCAGACAATTTATGTGTCTAATGGCTAAAAAGTCAGACAACTTCTGTATCTAATGGCTGAATCTTTCAAGAACGTGAAGTTTTTTCCTTATAACAGAAGTTCAGTTCAATCCATAGAGAGAAGTCAATGAAATTAGCTTGGGAATTTTTCTGCAAAAGTCAAGGTTGTGTTTCTCGATGTTTGTGGGAACTTTGTAAATATTAAGTTTCAATATTTTTGACCTTTTATTTGTTCCAAAACACATTACATCTCTGAGGGCTTTTCAGAAAACAGTCTCCCTTTCTCTCGTACATACACTACATACAACCTCGTTAATGATCGTAAAGCTACGCCATCCTTTAGCATCACGTGGAAGGTTCTGCTGAAATCCACCCAGTAATTGCCCCTTCTCCCCCACTTTCTTTTTCGTCAAATTTCTGTTTTTCTGCTATCAATATTTTTAGGTTAATGGTATAGCTGTCTCCGGATAGAATCACAGTAACGTGAAATGGCAACACTTCACGCTTTTTTTCAGGCTTTTCTTCAGTTCGAGTTCACTCCGGTCGATTACTGACGAGGGACGGCCACGTGTTATCGAAATCCGCTAACAAACATAAAAGACTATATCACACAATGCTATTACTAATATTCAACAGATTACATTTTTTCCCTTGAATTGTTTCTTTACAAAATAACGAAATTTATCCCGCAATGGTAATGTGTCTATCTAGCGCGCCATTATCCTGGATTTGACTCCCAATCGTGCCATAAAAGAACACTTACCGACTAACTGCACAATGTAGTCCGAAGGTTGGATCCTAGGCTAGCGCTTCTCAACATTTATGTGGCTGTGGTCCGGTGAATTATTTTTCTATAAGAAGAGGGCCCGGTCCCAACAAGTTACTTGTAAATGACTTCCTATTTTTTAAAAGTTCACATATTAAATTATCGTAAGTACAGTGGAACATGGTAAAGTAACAACACCTTGGTAAAGTGATTACTTTTTATAAGAGAGAACTTGTAGGGATTTAGCCATGCTTATACCAAAGTTTTTCGTCTATAGTGACCATTGCAGCCCACTCCCAAAGGTGATCATTTTAGATAGGCTCCACTGTATTAGTGATTAAAATATGGCATAATCATCAAGAGCATTAGTTCAACACACTTTCCTTCGTACTTCCGTGCGGATTGGCCACTGACAGCTGCAATATAGATGGCCCAACCCATCTCCTGGGATTACAGCGCCGCCTCCAGCGGCCACCCTTCCCAATGAAACCCTTGCACAATTCCTCCTCCTCCTCCTCCCAACTCATCTTAATTCAGGCAGTGAAAATGAAAATGGGGAAATTGTCTCTGACTGTTGTCTCTGATTTTCTTGAAATTTTAATATGTAAAACTGTGAAGGAATTTAATAAATAAGTATTTTTTTTTATTACTTTTTTTTTTCACTAATGACACAGCTGTTAAACGTTGAGTGTGCAGCGGCCATTTTGGAATGTCACATTTTTGAAAATTGCAATAATTTCTCAACAAATAAAGGTAAAAGGATGAATGTTTTTATGTTTGGAATTATTTCTGTTACTACTTATCATAAACAAATATCACCACAATTAAAATTGGAACAGCGATTAAAGAATAAACAAATTTTTTTTCTCAAAAACACCAACCTCAAAAATTCTGAAAATATTACAGGAGTTGTATATCTAAAGGTACTACATATCCTAAAACGGGGAACATGCCATTTTGCTTCTGGAATTTATAATGTATTTTTTTTTTTTAAATTCCGTTTTTGGACAAATTTGGAACCGTGAAAATGTTATGGAAGAATCTGAAACCTTCTAGATAGTTCCAGAATGTAACAGAGCTTTCTGGAACTTTTCAGATAATTCCATAATGTATCAGAACCTCCCAGAATTTTTCAGATAATTCTGGATTTTTGGCTTAGCAAATAAAAGGGAGGAGGCATGAATTCACAGTTCAGTTGTCAACAGATAAAGAGAGAGAGAGCAGTTCACCAAATTAGTGGTTCAGCAGTAATTAAGTTCTTGTGCAAGGATTGCTCATTGCAGGAGAGTACATAGTATCCCAATTCATAAGTTTTTGCAACCGGTCTCTGCTGAGAGGAAAAAACGGTTTCATACTGGGAACAGAACAGAATTAAATGTACAGATTACAGTCATGTGCAAAAGAACGTGTATTACAATACAAGCAAAGGACCAGACTTTATTGTGGTTGGTGATCTAAGCGCTGTATTCTCTGAGAGGCTTCCTACTGATAGAGTGAATCCAAACCAACACATGTGCTACAAATGTTACAATCGATTACTTAATGAAGAATATGTACCACCTACTACTGTTGCTGTTGTTCCTAGATTCAGTAATGAACAAAGGATATTAGAACACATCCAAGTTCTACCAAACACATGATTGGCAAATTACGAAAACTGGTGGTATAGAAAATAATTTTTGGCATACCAGACCCCTAGTGTAGACATCCCATTATGTACCAGTACCAGGATAGCAGTCTCATTTTGCACATACGATGTGTCTTTACAAGGAAGAGTGCTAATAAAAAGGACACTGTTACTATTCTAGAAAATGGTCAAAGAATTCCCAAAGTAAAAAAGCTATATGACAAGGTGTAGGAGTGAAACATGCAGCCTTTTTAAATGCGAGTATCCAAAAATAAAGATAGGAAGAACAAAATTTTTATTTTTGTGCCCTAAGTGGGTAATACTAAATTCAATAAGATATGTTTGTGTGTGTGTATGTACTATTCAAACTTCAGTCGCTTCTTCAGCTACTCTTCTTCTCTAAACTTCAGCTACTCTGAAAAACCTGCTGCTAGAAAATTATTGTCTGGGCAGTTTTGCGAGCAAGGTGTTATCATTAGTTGTGTGTTCTATGCAGAGTGAACTATGCTTATTCCAGAATGTCCAGGTCAGGGTGGACTAACTTTACAAACCTTAAGACTTTGAAGAAGCTGCAGAAGAGAATGATAAAATAAGCTAGCAACGTACGAAGGTTGTCAGTTTGTAAAAAAGACAATGTTAATTAATTATTTTTTCCAAGAATTTTCCAAATGGACTGTGAACGCCGTAACCCATGTTTACATGAAGAATGTGCAAAGAAAACACATCTTCCGTACTAAAGACAAATCAAAAACATCTGCCCAACATTTAGTTATTCATTGTGGCTTTGCAGAGAATTGGTCTGTTGTTCTACCAGGAGAAGTGCAGGACTACTACTGTTAGAATGACTTAATATCCATTTTTACAGCAGTGACCCATTTCAACAAAGAGACAACAATTTTTGCAATTGTTAGTGATGACACGGGACACATTCTTCCCATGTTTTATTAGCATTTCAGGAAGTCAAAGAAAACCTTGGTGTTAAATCAACAAAAACTAGCATAATAGATGGGGCTGCTAGTCATTTTAAAAACCGATTTCGACCTTATGAACTTTCAAATTCACTGATTCCCACAGAATGGATTTTTAGTGCAAGTGAGCAAGGAAAAGGGCCATGTGATGGGTCGGAGGTCTAGTGGAACATCATGCCACTAAACGCAATCTATCTAAACCAGTAATAAAAGCTATTCAGAGTGCAATAGACATCTTCTGAACAGTTGTGCAGTACACCACGGCAATCAGGTTACTATTTTATGCAAAGATGATGTGGAACATTTTCGAGCTGGAAAACTGGAAGATTCGATAGCAGTTGGACTAGTGAAAGGAATCCAAAAGTCTCGCGTGTGGGCTTATGATGGAAACAAGTTTTTTATTTCAAGAATAGCTGAAAGCATCATGGAATATGTTTTATTTGGCAACAGTGAGGATATAACATCACTTAAACTGCACGATTTCCAAAGTTTACAGACCGGGATGTTTGTGGCCAATGTGTATGAAGGTGAATGGTGGGTGGCAGAAGTTACACGGGTCAACAGTGAGTTACAGGAAGTTACTGCTAACTTCATGCTGCCTCATGTTCTATCTAGTGGGTACCACTTTCCTGACAAGAAACAACAAGCTTATCACACATGTTCTCTCTAATTGCATAATATTCTAAAGACAATTGATTTACCTGTAATGTTAATTCATCAGCAAGAGTTCATTCTATACTAGATGCTGACACTAAATTTATTGAGCAACTTTTTGATGCTTATAATGTAGTAGGATAATAGGTACACTGCCTTTGTTACATTAGAACTGTTTTTTTAATTGCTTTAATAAACAGTGTCTTGAAGCAGGGATGCATTTGTACATCCATGCTATAAGACATGCAATATATATATTATAATAGAGATGATAACGAAAATATATTGCATAAAAGAATTAATAAATGTATTAATGAAACAGTTCATTATTTGAA
>QLNU02010849.1:0-12278 GCA_006491805.2 Dysdera silvatica
TTTATAAAATCTTCACAAAAGTGCTAACACATCGCCTGCAGAAAAAATTAGATGCAGCTCAACCAAGAGAACAAGCTGGATTTCGAAGTGGATTCAGTACAGTGGACCATATTCAAGTATTAAGAGAATTAATTGAAAGAACACATGAATATGAACTTCCATTGTGTGTTGCATTTATTGACTATGAGAAGGCCTTTGACTCTATAAAAACATCAGCAGTCATCAACTCTTTAAGATCAACAGACATTGAGGATGTGTACATTGACATGGTGAAACGTGTGTATAAAAATGCAAGTGCAAAATTTCGGTTACATAAAGATACCAAAACTATCAAACTTGGCAAAGGGGTGAGGCAGGGAGATACCATTTCTCCAAAACTTTTTACTTCTGCTTTACAGATGATTTTTCAGCTGATAAATTGGAATAACAAGGGAATAAAAATAAATGGTGAATATTTAAATCATCTGCGGTTTGCTGATGACATTGTTATTTTTTCAACGAACCCATCAGAACTCCAAGACATGGTACAGGAGCTCTCAACTAGAAGTAAAGAAGTTGGACTCAAGATGAACCTACAAAAAACTAAGATCATGTTCAATAATTTCGTAGAGGAAACAAAAATACAAGTTGACAACATTGAGCTAGAAATTGCTGATTCATATATTTACCTTGGCCAGCTGATTTCAATGGATGGCAACATTATGAAAGAACTCAACAGACGTATTAAACTTGGCTGGAGTGCATTTGGAAGAAACAGTTTTATCCTGAAGGGGAAATTGCCTTTGTGTCTAAAAAGAAAGGTCTTCAACCAGTGTGTATTGCTAGTCCTCTCTTATGGAACAGTTGGAGCAATACGAAAGTTACAGACAACGCAAAGGAGCATGGAGAGGTGCATGCTTGGAATAACTAGGAGAGATCGAAAAAGAAACACTTGGGTGAGAGAGCAAACTAGAGTAGAGGACATCATTGTTAAAGTAAAAGGGCTGAAATGGCGATGGGCTGGGCATATTGCAAGAAGAACTGATCAACGATGGACAACAGAAATTCTGAACTGGATTCCAAGAGACCACCGAAGACCTAGAAAACGTCCTCAAACTAGATGGGTGGATGAAATAAGAAAACAGGTTGGGGTGACGTGGAAGCGAATTGCTCAGGATAGACTTGTGTGGAAAGCATTTGGAGAGACCTTCATCCAGCAGTGGATAGATAATGGTTGAATATGATGATGATGATACAAAATTTAATAGCAATATGGAGCTGTGATTCACCATCAATACCCCTGTATATGCCAGTGGCCATTTCCCTTTATTAACATCGAATTTCGAGTCTCTTTGCTTGCTTTGTGTCTTCACACGTGTGTGTGCTTTAAATTAAGCAATTTGAACATTTCATAAATTTGTTAAATTTGTTCCTGCTGACAACGCCTCTTTAATTTATATGTAGATTCCTTCTCAGATGGTACTAAACGTCCACAGGACGTCCTTTTTTGGTCCCTTATGTCCATACTTTGTCCACACGCAATGCGAATATATTTTGGAAGTCCACAGGACGCCCGTTTTAAAACGTACGGATGTTTATTTCGGACGTCCCTAGGATATTTATTTCAGACGCTCCTATGATGTAACGCAATACGGACATATTTCGCACGTTCGTAGGACGTCCGTTTTGGTACGTCCGTACGATGTTCATTTCCGAAATCCCTAGGATATGCATTTCTGACAATTTTAGGATATAGTACAAACATATAGTGCTGACATATTTCTGACGTTCGTAGGATATTCGTTTTGGTATGTCCCTATGATGTTCTTTTCGGACACCTCTAGCATTTGCGTACGCAAAGGGGTGTTGATGGGAGTTTTAACCCCCAATTGCAATGAGAATTTGCATAGGCTGGCTGGTTTCTTGTTGAAATCTGGACGGTTTCTTTGAAAATAGAAAAGATTAGTTTGTGCGAATTTTCGTTACAATTTGGGATTATTTTTGTCAATTTTTGAATTTGGTTTTTAGGAATTTTCTTGATTTGAATGATTTATTGATGAATTACGATGACAATTGTTTAAGTGAAATATAGTGATTGAATATTACGATTTTTTGATGTGAAAGTTTCTATAAACGAGCAATGGTTATTTCAGGGGTCCACAGATTGGAAAAATCAGGGAATTTGGTATTCCCGGAATTATTAGGGTATTTGTCAAAGAGTTGAAATTAATCAGGGAATTTAAATATAAATTTAATTTACAAAAACTTTTTTATCAGAAAAATTTGTGAGTACGTGAAATTTTGAACGTTTGTGGGTACGTGTTATTAATACGTGAAACTGTTAATTTAGCTGTGTTTTTATAACGCCCCCCCCCACTGATATTTTTGTAATCAGTGAAAAAGTTCATGGTTAAAAAAAATTTAAAAATCACTTCTTTGTGGACACCTCCAGGGTACAAAATATTCTATTTCGCCCCCTCCGGGGTATAAGAGGTACTACTGTTCCTTCACGAAAAGCAGTCCAATGGTGCCGTTAGAAATAATCGAAAATGATGTCACGAATGGCCTAGCCGATTACAGCAGAGGGGAGGACGTCATTTCAGAACTGGTTTTTGGCGCAGACAAACGTTCGCTAAAAACCAATTATAAAATGGCGTCCTCCTCTCTGCTGTAATCGGCTGAGCTGTTCGTGACGTCGTCTCCCGTTAATTCTACCTTGCCATTAGATTGCTTTTCGTCAACGAACTATACCTGAAGTCGAAAATTAAAAAAAAAAATTAGGGAATATTTGTGATTTTATTTGAGTAAAAATAAATAAGAGAGAGAGAAACATTCTTATTATAAATCAAACAATTATTATTATATGTTGATCTCAATCTGATAACATCAGATTATATCTAACTAGATCTGATAACATCAGATTATATCTAACGAGATCTGATAACATCAGATTATATCTAACCAGATCTGATAACATCAGATTATATCTAACCAGATCTGATAACATCAGATTATATCTAACTAGATCTGATAACATCAGATTATATCTAACTAGATCTGATAACATCAGATTATATCTAACTAGATCTGATAACATCAGATTATATCTAACTAGATCTGATAACATCAGATAATAGCAATTACAAAAAATAATTGTTATACAATAATTTCTGCCACCCACGTTTCAATTACAGCTCAAACTAGAGCTTGTGTAATTTTGGAGAAAAAGAGACGCTTTCCCCATCCTGGATTCGAACCAGGGTCCCTCCGTTTAGCCCGGAGTGTCTTGGACCGCTAGACGAATGAGGACAGGAAACAACGCTCTCTTTCTCCGTATGTAAAGATGTTAAGGTATTATTACCCTCCGCAGGGATAACACAATTGCCAAATATGGTCAACACAGAAAAGCCTCCGGGGCGAGATTTTTTTTTTAAATAGAAATAAAATTTAAAATTAAATTAATAATTAAATTAATAATTAAAATTGAAAATAAAAATAATTGTAAATAATATTTGCTACTTTTTAACAACCAAAATCCACTTGGTTTTCTTATCGCAAATCATTTTACAATATCATTTATATCTATGTCAACATCGTTTTCAATACTTACTAGAGCTAGATTTGATAACTTTTCTTGTGTGATACTTGATCTTAAGTAACTGTTAATAATTTTCGATTTCAATTATGATCTTTCGCCCTCAGAAGCGGTGATAGGTATTGTTAAGAAAATGCGTAAAACAACCGACAAATTTGCGTTAACTAAGTTATTTTTTAAAAAAAATATTTCGAAGAATCGACTGAAGATGCGGTAGATTTTAGATAAGTCAGCAAAATCTATCATTCAGTAAGCCGTTTCCATTTATGTCCGAACGATTAGTTCTAAAATCTGTTAATTTAATTTGAAAACCTTTATAATAATAAATATTTTATTTGTGACAAATGAATTTCATTTGACATGGCAAAACTGCTTTCTGCAAAAAAAAAAAATAAATAAAAATGTTTCTCTTATGTCCTTTATTGAACCTCAGATCCTACGCCATGCCAAAAAGACAGTTTCATGGTCAGTGGCTCTAACTACCTGCTACTCACCAATTTTCCACCCCGCCTTCTTTCAGTATGTAGTCTCATTTTAAGGGGACACAACTAACTTTTAAGGGGATGAGAAGAAAAGACACGTGCATGCTTGCCGAATCGAACTCAGAAACTTAATGCATGGTAGGCTAGAATTTTTTTTTCACGAAGATTACGCAAGTGCATATACATTTTTTTGCAAAGTATTATTTTTTTCAATATTATTATTTCACATAAACGTTGTGCGCAGTTGACTCACGAGTACCAAAATCTTTAAATGCATATTCAGATCTGTTTCCAGGCTAATGGTATATATGCCATAAAACTGGATAATAGTAATGAAACCATCGATATTCTTTGAAGTGCAGGCAAATATTTTGAAAATATCAAAGGTGAACAAGTTAATAAAAGTAAAAAAGTGAGAAATAGGCATATAAAATTAAAATAAAAGTGATTAGAGTATGATAAAGGAAGAATACGAGTTTAAGGAATATGCATACATTTTATATTAAGGGGTCTTAGGAGTTTTAAAGCACTAAAACAGTGGAAAATACACTAGATTTGAAAGCAGTGTTTACAATAACTATTCATGTGATTCTTATAAATTTTTGACAACTTATAGACTAAGTAGATATCCCACAAATAATATATTCTGTATAGAAATAAATTATATTTATATTACTTTTTAAAAATTAAAATTTTAAATGATTTTTTATATTTTTTCAGTATTAAGAGTTTACGCCGCTCATGATATATCGATTGAAAAATCGTACAGTACAGAAAATATAATTTTAAAATACACATAAATATTATATCTATAGATTAAGTGTGGCACTTTTAAAAATTATGAATATATTTATGAAATATGAATCTGAGACTTATAAAATTCCTAAAATATGAATATTTACGTCTTTGTTTTGTCAGTTTTAGAGGTATAACTTTTTTGTTTTAATATGTATATTAATTCCTTCGAACTCATTTTGTACATAATTATTACATAAGTTAAACTGGCAAAATTCATATTGACACCACTAATAGAAAACATTGTATGATGCGCGTCGTATCTAAATTTTATGTTTTGAGATATTTGCCTTTGAAGTTTAAGTTTATGAATTAAAAACAATATGCTGTATTACAAGCTATTAAACTTGGTCTACGTCACACACTTCACCTTATTTTTGCACGTCCTTTTAAATATTTTAGAAAACTGTCGTCGTTTCATTTTACAAGTATATTTTGTTGCCATTCTTGCTTGTTTTTGGCACTTTCCGAATATACTTTTTTTTTCTTTATCGGTTTTATAGGTCTAACTTTTTTGTTTTAATTAATGCATCAATTTTTTTCACTTATTTTATATATAATGATTACACAAATCAAATCGGCAAAATTCATGTTTATACAAATAATAGAAAACATGATATCATTGGCACAATATTTCATTTTCATGTTCAGAGATATTCACGCTTGAAAATTAAAAACCTGATTGTTTACTTCGTTTCATCAGCCGTTTTTTTGTGTGTGTGATCCCGATCAAATTATTGTAACAAAAAATTAGCCGCTTTTACAAAAAATAAGACATATGTATACAGATTTTAGATGTCGACGGCAGGGCATTTAAAATCAGGGCCTGATCACCGCAAAGGCGTCCAAAGCCCGGGCTTTAGGACTAGACTTTAGTGGGAGTGGGAACTGCACGGTGAACAATCCTTCTGCGCATGTGCGTGGTCCACGCACATGCGCAGAATCGAATCTAATCTCAATGCCCAGGCTTTGGACACGTTTGCGGTAATCAGGCCTTGTTTAACATAATTATACTTTTAAATCCTAAAATTATTAAAACAGCCTTTATTATTTCCCCTATATCTCAACTTCTAGTTGAGCTAGCACTTAACGCAAACCATTTTGTCTAAGGCTTAAAACCTGCAACTCCATTCAATAGTATTAATTATAAAATTTTTTATATTAATTACAATATTGTGTAGTGATTATAATGTTTATTATATCAATTAAATTATTTATTGTATAAATTATAATTTATTATATTAATAATAATATGTATTATATTAATAATAATATGTATTATATTAATAATAATATGTATTATAGTAATAATAATATGTATTATATTAATAATAATATGTATTATATTAATAATAATATTTATTGTATAAATTATAATATTTATTATATTAATAATAATATGCATTATATTAATAAGGTAATATAACGTTATTATATAATATTGTAGTAATATATTGCTATAATATTATATTATACTCTGCGAAAGTATTTAAGATTTTGCTGTAATTTACTTACTTTTTTTCCTTTCTGTTTTTTTTTCATTTAACGTATATTCAATACATATTCTGCTCTTTAATTGTACTTTATTTCTCCAATTATTTTATTTTTAATTTCATTTGTTTCTTTATTATGATTTATTTATTTTTGTGTTTCCAATTCTACTAATAGTATTTGTTTTTGTCAGTTTGATTCTTATATTCCGAAGTATTGCTTAGACAAAATTATGCTATCCAAAATTATGATATCCTTTGAACAAATTGAATTACAAATACTAAATTCATTAAAATAGCTGACACAATCCAGCCACGCATCTTTCTTGTAAAACATAAATCAAATACACAAATAAATTGTAAGAAAAAGAATTGGAATTATATATTTTTTGTATATCCAACTCTCTCTGGGTCTTTTGTTTCTTTTTTTTTTTATTTCCCATGAAAAAGTCACTTAATAAATGCGATGATGTGCGGAAATGAATATATTATATGAATATTCTGTTTTTGCCAGATAAATAATCCAGATTGATTTGTTTCCACGCAGTCTCTCTTGATGTCTCCGAATCAGAAAATTTTCGCAAGTTATCTGCCGATATTATAAATGATAAATTTCTTTTTTGTGTAAAGAATACAGTGCCAGATATAAAAACAACAACAATGTTTGCTGGAAAAAAGTATCCGATTGCATGATAAGTTGGAAAAAATATACGATCACAGAGGTCCAAGCACGTGGAAATTATATTTATGCAAATTTAGGACTATATGCGCACTTAGAAGACATAAGCGTTTCTGCAAAGCAAGCATTAAACTTCACGCCGGTTTCGACGCTTACGTATGCAGTGTAGAGCATAAATCTTCCAAGGAGGAGCTGTAGACAGATTTAAAAACAAGAAATTTTCTCCCACTGATGGACGAATTTCCCAAAGGCAAGCCGCAAAATTAATTTTGCTCAAGGTACTGTATACGTCCTGTGTACAAATTATCGCATGACTTAAGGCGTGGGGAACTTGTATCGTAGCGATCGCCCGCCATCTACCACACCAAGAGAGGACACAAAACTCTATGATCTTGCTAAAAAAAAAAAGTCGCTCCACTTCCAAACAGTTGAATTCCGAATGGTCTAGATACGATATAATAGTAAGTAACCGCATTGTAAGGAACTGACTAAATTCAAAAGGGGTTCACTTTTGTAAAGCCAAAACAAATCCTTATTTAACAGCCAAGCACAAAAAAGTTTCGTTTAAAACGGTGTGAAGGATATGTATAAAGGGGAATTTGTGAATAAGTAAAAGTTATATTTAGTGATGAATCGCGTATTTGTTTAGGGACGGAGAACTGCGCATTTATCCGGAGAAGAGTGAACGAAAATTCGGCGAAGAATGTGTAAACACTAAAACAAAGTTTCCTGTGTTATGTACTGTATAGGATTGCATGACGATCTATGGCGTTGGGAAACTATGTATAATCCTCACATCTGTAAATTACGAAACTTACGTTGCCATTTTGGAACACTTCTTGCTTCCCATCATCGAAGAATGGTTTAGAGATTCCAATAATTTCATTTTTCAAGATGACAAATCATCGTGCCACCCTAGCAGGCGAATTAAAAGCTGTCTTCAAAACAGTAAACGCAATCCAATTAACGTTATGACGTGGCATAAAAATAGCCCAGATATAAATCCCATTGAAAATATGTGGAACAGTTTGAAGAAGAAAATAAATTCGAGACGGCCCAAAGATGTAATTGCATTGCGCCAAACATTAAGAGAAAGTTGGGATAAAATTACCTCA
This sequence comes from Dysdera silvatica, assembly GCA_006491805.2. Taxonomy (NCBI): domain Eukaryota; kingdom Metazoa; phylum Arthropoda; class Arachnida; order Araneae; family Dysderidae; genus Dysdera; species Dysdera silvatica. Next base: position 8,136 of record QLNU02010849.1, read on the forward strand.
GAAAATTGTAGGGTCTTACAGAGTCCATGCCGATGGATGAACGCCATTAGGATGAGACATAGGAGGATTCACGAAATATTAAATCTAGTGACCTTATACTTTTTCCTTCGAATGAAGAAGGTTTTCATTAATATTTCAGCACCCAAACTGTAATATATAATTCAGTTTATATATATTTCTATTCTTTGATATGTGTTTCTGTTCATTCTATATCTACATTTCTTAAAATGTAAACATATAAAATATTATTAGTCTGTTGTTCCATTAAAGAGACAGGTGATCGGATAACTTTTGCCACGGGTTTTATGCTATCTACGCACAAGCTAAATTGAACCACCTGGAATTTTATGGTAGCGTGGGTTTAATATCCATATATATATATACCATGGCGCATTTCGCAACGAATTGCTCGAAAGTGGAGGATTTTTTACGGTCAGAAGCTGAAGATTTAAAAGTGAATTTAGCATAGAATCGTAACGATTAAAGTAAGTGCAACGTATGCTTATAAATAGGGCCTTATTGTTGAGGACATCTGCATTTTTGGGCTTTTTCTGTTTTTGGGGCATTTTAGTTTTTCCTTGTTTTAATTCATTTTTTCCAATTTTTTCATAAAATTTAAATTTTTGTAAGAATTACAAACGTGTTGCTATAACGAAAACTAGGATTTCGAGACAAAAGCAAAAAGAAATAGCAACTTCAACCGCTTTCATTGTCAATCAACTAGATATAACAATCGTAGCCTTTTTAACTTTGATTTTAGCGCCATTCTCAACTTCTATTCCAATCGTATGCTAACTTTTGTTTCAATCCCTGCGATCACATTTCCTAACTGTTGCCTTAAATAATGTATTTTTATTGAATTTGGAGGTACTTGAAAAAGTTAATCGTTCAACCTTCTGTCAGCTACTTGAGAAATATTTTACTCCTTTGTGACCCAAAGAGTGGAAAATAACAACGTTTTACCTTCTATAACGCATGCTGCAACAAACACAGTAACAGATTGAAAAACATATGAATGTTTTTATCCAAAGCTAGTGCATGTCACTTGCCTTGATCATGCCTTACATAGGGTTTCTGAGGCAATTCAGACAAATTATCTGGATGAAGATAGACATTTTTCTAATGTTAAAAAAAATTAAAATCTCTTTATCGTATAGAAAGAAACCTTTAAAACGCAAGCTGCTAGTTTAACTTTGCCACCAAATCCTTTGGCAATGAGTTAGGGAATATGGCTTTATGCTCCATGGATGCATATTTGTTACAGCGGAAATTTTGATGCTGTAAAGGCGACAGTAAATGAGTTTCAGCCAGGGAATTTAGCAAATTAATTTAGCAAAGGATCTATTCAAACTGCACAATGCCCGTTATCCCAGAAAAAGTGGAAGGAAATTTGACATATATAACATCAAACTTCAGCATTTTACCTTCCATTATTAAGGGCCCATAAGCCAAGAATTGACGCAATTGATTACTTCAATAAAGAAAGCGAAGTACTAAAAAATGCCACGGGGAAGGACTTTATACTTCTTGCAAAATAAAACTGTGTCTTTTAAAGAAAAAAACTTCTGGATTTCAGACTTTAAAAAAAATTCTGATATCTTAACGGAAGAAGCAGAAATATTGGGAATTGATGATGAATTTTCTACAAAAACGAACGTGTCTCTTGCAAATATGCTCCAATAATATATGTAAGTTTCTTTCTGCGAGTCGTTGTGCCAACATATGTAAGTGTTCAAAAGAGCTTTTCAAGGTATAAGAATTTGCTTCCAGAAAATAAAATAAGCTTTCGACAACGTTAAAAAACGCATAATTATTCAGTGCAATTTTGATATTCTTGTAAGAGATTAGATTACACAACCTTTCAAATTCATTTATAACAGGTATTTACTTCTTTTTTTCTTTTCTTCCTACGTATCATGGTGAAAGAAGGAAAATTCTAGTCCATGAATTGTCTAAGGTTGAAGTTATTTAATTTACAACTTGCAAAAATATAATACAAATTGTTTTGGTGGAATTTTTTTAATCTTAAGGGCGTCGTTTTTTCGACGTTTTAGGTCATTTTCCCATTATTTTTAAGGGCAATTTGTCATTTTTTAAGGGATTTTTAGGTCATCAAAATTCAGGCCATATTTCTGCTTTCCATAAGAAATTTAAGTTTTATATATCGTTATGCATATACAGTTGAATCTCGTTAGGCCAAAAACCAAAGGGAACGGAAAATCTGTACGCATTAAGAGCAATTCGTTCTATCCGGAAACGATAGTGTGCTACACAATATGATGGGACTTCAGAAAACGGTTTTTATTAGAAGTAACTCGCCTTAACGTTGTTCGAATGTGTGTGTGTGTGTGTGTGTGTGTGTGTGTGTGTGTATATATATAACATAGAATTGTAAAGATTGTGACATGAAATTAATATCTAAAAGGAAAATGTAAACAGAACGAAAAATATATATATATATCATCATCATCATATTCAACCATTATCTATCCACTGCTGGATGAAGGTCTCTCCAAATGCTTTCCACACAAGTCTATCCTGGGCCATTCGTTTCCACGTCACCCCAACCTCTTTTCTTATTTCATCCACCCATCTAGTTTGAGGACGTTTTCTAGGTCTTCGGTGGTCTCTTGGAATCCAGTTCAGAATTTCTGTTGTCCATCGTTGATCAGTTCTTCTTGCAATATGCCCAGCCCATCGCCATTTCAGCCCTTTTACTTTAACAATGATGTCCTCTACTCTAGTTTGCTCTCTCACCCAAGTGTTTCTTTTTCGATCTCTCCTAGTTATTCCAAGCATGCACCTCTCCATGCTCCTTTGCGTTGTCTGTAACTTTCGTATTGCTCCAACTGTTAGACTCCATGTCTCTGATCCATAAGAGAGGACTGGCAATACACACTGGTTGAAGACCTTTCTTTTTAGACACAAAGGCAATTTCCCCTTCAGGATAAAACTGTTTCTTCCAAATGCACTCCAGCCAAGTTTAATACGTCTGTTGAGTTCTTCAAATGTTACTATCCATTGAAATCAGTTGGCCAAGGTAAGTATATATGAATCAATTTCTAGCTCAATGTTGCACTTGTACTTTTGTTTCCTCGTTAATTAATGTTAATTTATTAACTCTAATATATCTAATAATCTATTTACTTGCTTTTACCGTTAAATTATTGAACATGATCTTAGTTTTTTGTAGGTTCATCTTGAGTCCAACTTCTTTACTTCTAGTTGAGAGCTCCTGTACCATGTCTTGGAGTTCTGATGGGTTCGTTGAAAAAATAACAATGTCATCAGCAAACCGCAAATGATTTAAATATTCACCATTTATTTTTATTCCCTTGTTATTCCAATTTATCTGCTGAAAAATCATCTGTAAAGCTGAAGTAAAAAGTTTTGGAGAAATGGTATCTCCCTGCCTCACACCTTTACCAATTTTGATAGTTTTGGTATCTTTATGTAACCGAAATTTTGCACTTGCATTTTTATACACACGTTTCACCATGTCAATGTACACATCCTCAATGTCTGTTGATCTTAAAGAGTTGATGACTGCTGATGTTTTAATAGAGTCAAAGGCCTTCTCATAGTCAATAAATGCAACACACAATGGAAGTTCATATTCATGTGTTCTTTCAATTAATTCTCTTAATACTTGAATATGGTCCACTGTACTGAATCCACTTCGAAATCCAGCTTGTTCTCTTGGTTGAGCTGCATCTAATTTTTTCTGCAGGCGATGTGTTAGCACTTTTGTGAAGATTTTATAAATAGCAGGTAACAAGCTAATTGGTCGGTAATTTTTCAAATCCTCTTTATCACCTTTTTTATGCAAAAGAATTACTGTTGCAGAATCCCATTGGTTTGGTATGTTACCGCTGTTAAGACATTTGGTAAAGAATTTTGCAAGTATGTCTTCTACATATTCTCCAGCTTCTTTTAGGATATCTAATGTAATACCATCATCACCAGGGGCTCTTCCTTTCTTCATACTTTTTATTGCAAATGAAACTTCTTCTTTTAAGATTTTAGGAGCTGTTCCTTCGACTATCTCAGAGTCTTCGTTTAATCCACTGTTACTTTCGTATAGATTTTTGTAGAATTCTTCAACTCTTCTAAGTATTTCTTCCCTATTTCTTGTTACGGTGC
>QLNU02010849.1:20450-43436 GCA_006491805.2 Dysdera silvatica
CATACAGACAACCTACACAACGAAAATCACCAAGTACCAAGATCTCAGACATGAAGTACGAGATATATGGGGTATGGAAAAGATCCTCATCATCCCGTTAGTCATCTCAGCAACAGGGATAGTACCAAAAACGCTTGCGACGAATTTGGAGATACTCAACATTGACCCAAACACCTACATTGAAATACAAAAAGCCACAATCCTAAACACGTGTCACATTGTCAGGAAGTTTCTAGACATGGCACATTAAGAAGTGATGTAAAAAGAGGCTTGGGAACATGGCGCTCTGCCCGTCCCAAAGCCTGTTACCGCCAAGAATGGGCGAGGAAAACTTTTTTTTTCACATTCAATATATATTATGTGTGTATATATATATATATATACATGACATTCAATATATATTATGTATATATATATATATGACATTCAATATATTATGTATATATATATATGACATTCAATATATATTAAGGTATATATATATATGATATATATATATATGATATATATATATATGACATTCATTTATATTATGTATATATATATATGGCACATTCAATATATATTATGTATATATATATATAATAAACTTTTGTCAGTTAAAGCATGACAGAGCATCACCTTCCTACTTCAAGTTTGGACATACTGGTGTGGCTGCATTGTTATCTTGCTGCGTTGTGCTCCACCTTGCTGTCATCTGTTATGAGTGACCTGTTAAAACTTTTCGTTCATAACTTCAAGAAAAGTTCTGCAAGGGGGGAAGGGCTGTACCGACCCCCTATTTACCAGCCATGTGAGATATGTCATTTGTCTCTTGACTATATCCCCTTTCGAACTCAGCCATAGCATGAAGATTTACTGATCTACACTCCGTCCATACAACTCGAATTTCTAACATAAAATTACAGTCCCTGGATCTGGGTTGACATCTGGAATCCGACCTTTGACATGTGTGAACCAGATCCGGGGATAGGATGGTAACAGTGACTTGAGACCAGAGAGGGGCCTGGACGCCCAGAGATACGCTAACATTAAACATCCCTCCCTGGGCTGCCTGTACATAGAGAAAATAAAGTTATTTTCAATGAATAAAGTGTGATTTTAAATTAATTGGGCCAAGCGTCAATTGCCTCTCTCGAATTTTACTAGCTACGTTACAGTATGCGCCCTTTGAGAGGATCCAATCCGCCCCATGGACTAGACTTTTGTATTTTCTGTGAAAACACGCAAAACAAAGAATTTTCTTTTATAAAAAGTCCAAGGAAGAGGGTAGAAATAATGAAAATCTTAAAGAATCGATGACGAAAAACTTTGTGCATACATTTCCGTACGCGTATTTTCCCCACGAGCAAAAATATTAGGGGTTCGAGGAACCCACAACAAAATTATTGAGGGTTCAAAAAATGTCTCGGACCCACGAAGTCGGCGTCACTGTACGTAATACTTGAACTCTCCCAGACTATATTTAGTGACAAAACTCAACCTTTGCCGATGGTCGATAATTCCTCAACTGTTTTTTCAATAATTACATGTTCTGCTTATATTTAATAGTATATCGTTTCGTTTTCAAGCCACCTGAATAATGTGACCGCTTTTTATTAGAGAGAACTGGTAGGGACTTAGTCTTGCGTATACCAAAGTTTGCAGTGTATAGTGACCACCTGTCTATACTGACCGTTGCAATCCAGTCCAGAAGGTGGTCACTTTAGGCAGGTTCTACTGTATATAGCATTAACAATTCAACGCTCTATATATTCATATGTATATATGCAAAATTTCGTCGCAATTGAGAGTTGCAACCCCATCCCCTACCCTTGCGTACGCCAATGAGGCCCATTTTAGCCTTTCGTCCTAGGGCCCACAAAACCTTAATTCAGCACTGACTCGCGCTCTCCGATAATCCAAGGTATGCGCCTTTTGGGAGAACTCAGTCTGCCCCTATATCTAGTATCCATATTGCTTTCAATAAAGGCCATATTGCCAAATGTATTAGAAGCCATGTACCCTCAAATCATCTCATGGCCATCGTTGTGCTTTACAATTGGTCTTAAGTTCTTTGTTTCAAGGAAAGTATTTGTCTTTTGCCACACATGGTTTTTTTTTTTAATCCAAACCGATAATATTAAACTTAGTTTCTTCGAAAACTATCACCTTTTTTCCAAACTCTCCAGGTTTCTTGACATAAACTACAGCATACACCAGTGTTTTCCATCTCTTTCTTTCAGTGATGTAAAGCTTTCTTCGGTCTTCTTACTCGAATATGTGCAAGGTAAAGAATATTGAATAGAGTTTAAGAACTTACTATTGTTCCCGATGCTGAAGCCACATTAATAACTAATTCTCAACCACATACGGAGTAGCCCTTCAATACTTGCTTAATGGTGTTCCTCACATGTCTTGATTTTTGCTTCTTTGGACGTCCATATTTCGATTTATTCTCCAAAGTATTACTCTCTTTTTCCCTTTTTATTATGTACCGAGCATCAAAGAGGTTCAAAATTAGATTCTTGCATTTATCCAGGACAGTAGCTAGATGATCTTGCACCCCTGACAGAATCGTTCTGATTACTCGTCCTGGCCAGGGAGATATTTCCCCTGTGATTTATTTCAGCCAGCTTTATACCCCCTCGACTGCATCCCTAGCGTGGGCCTTTCTTGACACCCTCTATCTACGGTTTTACCTATATCGCAATAGCTAAAACCACAGTCATGAAAAAATATAATCCTCTTCCACAATGCAGTGGAAAACTCACATTTTTCAGAGCCATGACAGCAGAAACTAACTAAGTTGCAGTCCCAAAGATCTTATAGCCTGCCTTTTGAAAAGTGCAGGACTTTAGTTTGTTGCAAATTTGTATAATATAATGTTTAAATACTTTAAAACAGGACGTCGTTAGGTGTATAAATACTTTTTCGGCATGAAAAAATAGGTACAAATTTGAAAAATAATTATAAATAATAGAAAATTACAATTTTTTCCCAATTAGTATTACAAAATAAAATTTAAACTTTTATATTCATTTATTTAGGAAATCGATAGATGGCGCCACGTATATTCTAACCAATTCCCCAATTATGTTTACTGTAGGGTTTTTATTATAAAAATGACCTAGGGCTATTTAAAAATAAAAGAAATGCTGTTTTTTTTTAAACTTTCACTTTACATAATTTCTTTAAATAATTTAAAAATTTTAATTTTATTTTAATTTTATTCCTTTTGTAGGCCAATAGATCAGCGGCGGTTTTAGCGGGTGGGCCGGATGAGCCTTGGCCCACCCAAATATTTTGGTTATATTTCGGTGAAAGGTAAAAGTTTGAACGTTTATCAATGTGAATATGGATTTTTAAATATACTGTAATAGAGTTTTTTTATGCGCAATTTTTATACAGGGGGAAGTGTGTATTTATCGCATATAAGAGGTCGGAATATGTAATGTGTAAAACGTTTACTCCTTCGCGAGGACATTTCAAAAGTATGGGAACAAATAAAAAGGGATATATAGATTGTAACGCTATCAGGTTTCATCTTAACGCGAATACAAGCTGAACTAATTTAAGTTCAAAAAATAACTCTGGATTTAAGTGAAAATTGTTATAAAGGGCCAACACAGCCAAAACTTGATTTTTCCCGCCGACAAATGGGTGATAAGTATAGATCATTTCACAGTACTTGATATGAAAAGCATACATGGATTGAGTCAAGGCTGTGGCCAGGATTTTAATTTCGGGGGTTTCAAACATTTTTACAGTATGTATCGATACAATCACAGCATGCAAGACTGTATAAGTCCCATCAAAAATCTCGAAGGCGGCTGCAAGAAAGTGGGGACTGTCCCTATGATCCCATCTGATAATACGGCATGATTTGTTACCGCTAAGAAGGGAAACAATATATATATATGGTGGGGAGGATTCACTGCTGACGTCACGACAGCATCCGGAACGCCGTTGGGATAACTATCGGTAACCCAGCGACGTGAAAAAAAGGCTATCTCAGACTCTGATGATATGAACCATAATGAAAATATGAATGGAGCATCGGTTGTCGCGCTCTTGAATCAGAACCGCATTCGGACTTTAAGCAGAGGCGTCTGTTCAAAAAATATGCAACAGTCTCTTCTTGGAGGTGCCGGCAGTTGTAGCGGTGCCTACAACTGTACGGCTACTAGAACCAACAGAGCCCATAGTGCTTTGCAGCCTAGTATAGGTGCAACCACTAGGGCTGAAAGAGCACGCCAGCGCATGTCATGGACAATAGATATGAACACCTACATCATGCGCACCTACTATACTATTACAAAGCTGGAAACAGACATGACAAATTACAGACCCACACTTCACGCCAAATTCGCACAACAGTACCCACACCTGGACATCAGTATAGAAAGGATAACAACCCAACGCAGGAACATAATAACCAGAAATCTCTTAGCAGAGCCCATACTACAAAGGTTAAGAGATGAAGTCGCCAATGACCTAGTAAACACTTCAACCAGTGTGGCAAACCCTGAAGCACCAGCTATTGGCGCAAGAGAACCGCTCCAAACAAGCATAGAAGAAGAAGAGAGGAGGGACGTGGAGAAAATGGAAGAAGGTTTCCAATGTGCCCTGGCGGAATATGAAGGCTCGGATGCCGCAGCAAGGCCAAGAATACCACGCCAACCGGAATATTGGAAACTCTGCGCAGCAACCAAGATCCTCAATGAACATACCCTGCCACTACACCTACAGAAACACAACTCCCTACAGGAAATACACACCGCCATATACTGTGCAGCAGTAGCGGCATCACGCGTCAATGGGTATGAAGTAAGGAACGAAGACCGAAATAACAGAGGAAACAAAGCCCAACCACCATGGCAAGTGAGACTGGAGAAAAGAATAGAAGAGCTCCGCAGCAGCATAGGGCGAATAACCCAGTACATGCAGGGAAATAGGAGTAAGAAATTAGTGAGGAAAGTGAAGATGGCCCTTAAGAGAAATAGGATCCATACAAGACACGAAGAGCCCAATAAACACATCAGCGAATATCTGGATACCCTCAAACAAAAACTGGGTGTATACGCCAGAAGACTCCGAAGATACAAAGACTGTACCAACAGAAAACAACAGAACATGCAATTCCAAGCAAACCAGAAGGCCTTCTACAGGAAGCTTCGAGAGACACCAGCGAACAAAGACAAGTACGAAGCCCCAAAGCCAGCAGTAATAGAGACCTTCTGGAAGACACTATGGTCCAATGAAGTACAGCACAAAAGCGCCCCCTGGATTCAGCAAGAAATGGAGGCTACGAGAGGAATAGAGGAGATGGAGTATACGGGCATCACGATAGAGGAACTCCAGCAGGTAATCCAACGTACGCACAACTGGAAAGCCCCGGGTATTGACGGCATACACAACTTCTGGTACAAGAAATTTACCAGCGCCCATGGCCCATTAGCCAAGGAACTTACGGCGATAATTGAAGACCCCAGCAAAATGCCTGAATTCCTCTGCAAGGGAATAACTTACCTCCTACCGAAGGACCAGGATACCAGTAACCCAGCGAAATACCGACCCATTACGTGCCTTAACACCCTGTATAAGATACTCACGGGGTGCATCTCTGAAAAAATAAGCCGGCACAGCGAAAGCAACAACTTAATGGCGGAAGAACAAAAGGGATGCCAGAAAGGGACTCTGGGATGTAAAGAGCAGCTTACCATCGACTCAGTTATCCTGGAACAAGCAAGAAAACAAAAGCGAAAACTCAACACCGCATACATAGACTACAAGAAGGCTTTCGACTCTGTTCCGCACTCGTGGCTCCTTGAAATACTCAGCATATACAAAGTGCATCCCTCAATCATCCGATTCCTACAGAGCAGCATGAAACAATGGAGAACCAGGTTACAGCTAAACACGCCAGACAGTAAAATAGAATCGGCCGAGATCCCCATCCGGCGCGGAATCTTTCAAGGAGACGCACTAAGCCCCCAGTGGTTCTGCTTGGCGTTAAACCCCTTGTCAAGGATGCTGAACACAAGTAAATACGGATACATGCTGAAGAAAGACAAGAGAAACCTACATAAAGTCTCCCACCTCATGTACGTAGATGACATCAAGCTATACGCGCCAACAATCACCCAACTCCGACAACTCATCAGTATAACAGAGACATTCTCCAAGGACATAGGAATGGAATTCGGCCTCGATAAGTGCAAAATACAGAAGAATAGCAAAGAAGATTTACCAGGCATCGAACTCGAAGACGGGAGACTACTGAAGACCTTGGACGAGGGCGAAACCTACAAATACCTAGGGATAATGCAAAAACGGCAGCAGGAGCACAAGAAAGTCAAGGTCCAGCTCACGCAAGCATTCCAAGAAAGACTTAGAAGCATTGTGAAGACGAAACTGAGCGGGAAGAACACCACGCAAGCAATTAACGCATATGCGGTACCAGTGCTCACCTACTCCTTCGGGATCATCAAATGGTCCAACACTGAACTAGAACAACTCCAGCGGAAAATGAGAACCATCCAGAGAAGAGCCGGACAACTACACCCTGCAACGGCAATTGAACGGCAAACACTACCCCGGGAAGAAGGAGGACGCGGACAAGCGGACCTCAAAGACTTACATGACAAGCAGATCCAGAGCATGAGGCAATACTTCCAGTTGAAGAGTCCCCGATCGCCACTCATCCAAGCCATAATACAAGCAGATGCAAATTACACGCCACTAAACCTGTGTAGTACCGAAGAGCGTGTCCTGGAAACAGCCAATGAACAGAAACTAAGAACTTGGGCCGGAAAACCATTACATGGCAGGCACTACAATGACGACCTGCAATTATTTATGCTGTATCTATTTTAAAATAAGAATATTCGTTCGCTATTATATGCCCGCGAATTAAAAATAGACATGTGTTTTTGGTAGTATAATTGGAAGTGGACTTGATACATTTTCAATTACCTGAAAATTTCGATTTTCCGACATAAGATTGGCCCCATTTCATTCTGATAATCGCGGCTTTAATGTGTGTGTAAGGAATTGTTTTATTTTAAATAGAAACGAATTAGTGGGCCCAAACGTTTTATTGATAAAAAATTCCCATCATATTCAGAAATTCGAAAAGAAATTTCCGCTATTTTATATGTAAAAATTACCTCGACGCAGCTCCGATGATGAAAAAAATACTTTTCACAATTAATATCCGAAATATGAACTTTGCTTTATTAAATAAAGATATATATTGTACGAAGCATAATATATTTTTATCCTCGTAATACATATCTGCGCAATCCATAATTTGGAAAAATAAAACTGATAATGCCGTTATGACACAAAGGTGCACAAACAGATATTTTCAATACAAGAAATTATAGAGACTGGGGGTGTTTAGAAACGTTATTAGCAGGGAAGACCATAATCACCTCGGACCTATCGTTTGTGAATGTGTATTCAGAAGGTGATGATTTCTTACAACAGGATATTCAACAATAACGTGTACCATCGTGTGAATTAAAGATAATATCAAAAATTACGTTAATATGGATATCAAATGCACACTTTCCCGTCGTTATGGAGTAAAGCCATGGTACTCAAAATGTTACGGAAGGACGATATTCTACAATTTCAAAATATTAAACTGAAATGTTTTTCGTAAGTCATTTTAAGAAAAGGGCCTAATACTACTTTTAATTAAGATGTTATCAACATTTGTATACAGTATAAAAAAAATATACATTGAAAAATGCGTGTCGTTAAGGAAGGACAGAAAAAATATGAAATGATGTCCTTCCGTAACGGAGTTTTCAATGTTTTTTTCAATTTCGGTACAGTTAATTAAATAATACAACGCATTATTTTGAAAAGACTTGAAAGATTAAAATGATATAATTTATTAGTTTTAATATTACATATAAAACATCATGGTTTTTAAATTTTCAAATTTCTTCCTCATGGCCCAAACTACTATGGCTTTACCCCAAGCTGTATGTCCGCTCGTAGGGGTAGAGTTCAGTAGTTAACCGTAGCTCAATTGGTGGAACATTTCACCGGCAATCTAAAGGTTGTGAGATCATATCCCACCGGACGCATGAAATATTCCTTTTATCTGAAAGTGATTTATCAGATACTTTAATATAATTTTCTAAATAAAATTATCATCGTTTTCGCTTTTTTATAACAAGGTTTTCCCATCTGCTATCGAAATTAAGAAAAGTTTGCTATTTATGCCATTTGTTTCTCATATACCATGTATACAAGGTTAATGACTAAATAGTCAAAGGCCTAACATTTGTAATAAATAAATAAAATTTACCACCGCCAACTACTACCAAATTAAATTGATAGAATGCCAAATAAACCTATTTTTATTAATTTTTGTACTATAGAAATTCGCGAAATCACAAACGGGGAGTGCAGATGGTGGAGCTCCACATTGATCCCCATACATGACTCTAAACGATCGCCAATTTTCCGTCTATCACCGCAACGCCCAATTCCGACTTCGTGCATTTGGTATTTGGCTGCATGGCGCCAAACGGGCATAAAATCAAGAGTGGGCACTGATAGAAGAACTTTATATGAATTCTGTTTTATAGAATTATTTATGAATTAAAACTTTCCGAAATTTTTTCTATATGAATAAAAACTATATCCTCATATTCGTTTCAGACTTGCCAACGCAGTGCATCATGAAGACAGGAGTGTTGATTTCTTTGATTTGTGTTTGTTTTGCAGCTGGTATAACCAAAGAGGAGTTTATAAAAACCGATAACATGTATATCGAAAAACTTTGCGGTAAATATTATAAATCATTTTAATTTTTTAAGTTCCATAACTTTTGTTTAAATAAACTATTTAGGTATATATGTATATAGCACTCTATCTGAAGTATATGTAGCCGTAGTAGTGCGGACCATAAATTTAGATGTCCTTTAGACCATATCAATCCATTTTTGACAGATGTCATCTTTTTAGACTTTCCATCTGAAAAGATTTCGCTGATTTTAAGCTGAATGACTGCAGCTGGTCGTTACTTTTCTTTGTAGAATGGAAAACTTACCACACGTTTTTCTAGATTTTTTTATAAAAATATTCGGTAACAAAAATCAAAGTACCTATGTACAATAAACCAGTTTGAGTTTGTTCAATCAATTTGAACAACTCACCCTTCACCAAAATGGAGTATGCCCCTTCCCCTTTTTGTTGTTGATATGCTGTACGTGTTGTACAAATTTTTAATCTTATCTGAAAGAAAAGATTGAAGTTTCAAAATGCATTGCGGTCATTGGCGTACGCAGGGGGACGTGTTGATAGGGCAGCAATGGTCGCCGCGAGGAAATCATTGGCGGAATGAAGGTTTTGGAAGGCCAAGGTGAACAAATGCAAAGCAAGATTGGTTGGTTGCGCGTCATACCCGAGCTGGCCCCACGGAATCGTTGTTTATTACATACCATCCGCGGTACCTTCCACCATTTCACGACGCCTGGCTGCGGTGGGGTTACGCTCACAGCGGCTTTTAAGACGTTTGCCTTTAACCCCACACCATTGATAGAGTCGTCTGGAGTGGTGTCGTAGCCGATCATCATTGCTGCCAGCAGATTGGCATTACAATGTTTTCAGCGATGAATCCCGCTTCAGTCTTGTAGAAAATGACCATCAGATTCATATGTGGAGGTGCGAGGGCCAGCGGTCTCAATAGCCCTTTGTTTTACAGAGGCACATGGCCACAACGCCTAGTATAATAGTATGGTGTGCTATCTCATGCAACACCAGGACTCCCCTTTTCATCCTGCTTACAACTTTAACAGCACAACGATATATTGATGACATCCTGCGGTCATTTGCTTTACACTTTATGACGCGGGAGCCTGGCGCCATTTTCCGATAAGCTAATACCAGGCCACATACGATTCACATATCTATGAACTACCACCGTTCTGTTGATACTTTTTCATGCCCAGCAAGATCACCAGACTTTTCGCCAATCGAACATGTATGGGACATGGTAGGCCATCAGATTCGTGCACCGCAAAATGTCGTAGATCTGGAACAATAACCGAGGAATGCTTGGCACAATGTGTCGCAGGATGAGATTAGGAAACTGTATCACACTTTATGTAGACGTATAGAAGCACGCATCGTCACCTACTGGTGGGAGGGGGTCACCAACTATTGATTTGAACATTCACTGTGCAATTCCTAGCCACTGATGGGTCCTACGGCCCTGAATATTTTTATCATTTCCTTACCTGCGTATGTGCTGGATATATATTTAATTTTAATAAAAACAGATAATTTCCTCATTGTGCTTCGTTTTTCTTTGGAAAAGAGCGTCTATCGGAAAAACATTATCTGCCTGCAGTACAAATGTATCGCCAATAGCGGCCGCATACGGTTGAACAACGGGGTCCATGATCTCGTCTCTATACCTCTGAGCCTTAAGGTTTCCATGTGGCAACACATAGAGGGCAGTACGTCCGCCTAAAGCTACGCCTCCCTATACAGGCAAAGTACCTCCACCATATGTGTCCCTTTCTTGCATAAGAGAGGGCTGATATCGAGTACCAGCCTCTCTCTTTCGAGAATCACTCTTCAAAGCAAATCTCGACTCATCCGTGAAAAGTACGGACCTCCACTGATTTCGAGTCCAGTTCACATGCATACATGCCCAATTCAAACGTTCCTTCCTGTGGCGAAAAGTTAAGGGCACGCATAATACTGGTCGCCTAGCATATAGTCCTCCTTCATGTAGCCTTCTGCGTACAGTCGAGGGCTGTATAAAAGCTACACCATGTTTTCTTTATTTATCGTCTCCAGATAAATATAGCGTAACATCCTCTGATTCAAATCGGCTCTTTTTAGTCTAATGCAGTTCACTGAGTCCCAGAACGTTGAAGCCAGCGCTAACCATTTCTCGTTTCACAATGTTTAATTTTCTAAGGGGTGTCTAACATTCCAAGTAACGATTTTCCACTTTTTTATACTTGGCTTGCTACTTTGCCACGATGTATATCAGTTTTTGGTCCTCCAGACAGCTTTAACCCATATGCATAATCGTTTGCCATGCTGTATGAAACAGTCTTTTGCTCTTCTCCAGTTGCTTTTACGATGCCGTTCAGCCTGGAGGTACCATATCTGCATTCATATTTAGAGCCTGTGAAGTCATCATCGTATGAAGTGTTCTTTTGTGAGTTTTGTGGCGGGTTAGTTCACCACTCCTTTCCCCAATATTCCCCCATTTATCCGGGAGTGTGTTCGATGTATGGTAGCAACAACAACCATACGGATAGTTTATAAATATATGCAGTTACAAAATACAAAACAGAAAAGTGAAAATATAGTACAAATACAAGAAAATTTAACTATAAATTAGTAGTAAAATACCTTTTTGTAGTTAGCAACCAATTTTATTAATTAGGAGCATGACGTATGGCAGAATTAAGCAGAAATTATCGCATACTAAACTAAATTTTAACACATGCTATATGAAAGAAAGTTCCCGTAACTCTATCGATGGCAAATAACTACGTATGCTTCATGGAGGATAAGCCCACTTTTTCTACAGGTGTGCATAACCCTCACCTACTCCATGCTTACGGTGTTAGCGGCCGAAGAAAATTTTAGCGGCCCTGGGCGAAGCAGATTTTAGCGGCCCTTAAAAATGTTTCGATATAAAACAATGATAAAGAGATTTTCGGGGTGTAGCATTAAGTCCTTCATAAAGCATAAAGTCCTTTACTAGTCTAAACGCTGTAGATAAAGATAAAGAATAGATAATGAAGTTAAATTGAAATAGGGGATAAAAATTAGTTAAATAAAATACGAATCATTGAAATTTTTATCACTCTAATTATTATAATTATAACGAATTAATAAAAAGCTATCTCAACGAACGAAGTCATTTTTTCATACTATTAGAACTTAGAAAGTAATTTTCCTAGTTTTTTGTGTTTCCAGGAGTGGCCATATGGCCACCTTCTATCCACTATCCACCTATATCCACTATCTGCAGTGGCAATATGGCCACCACAATAAGCATGATAACGTACATAGCTTGATGCTAACACATTTGACTAATAACATACGTATTTATTTTGACTACCATTTAGAAGTTGGCGTATGGGAAATATGGGGTCACCCAAAAGGTCCATTGACCAAATACTCTGTCGAAAGTATATGGGGCCGCTAAAATCTGATTTCTTGGTATTTACACTATACATTTTGGCGGCCCTGGGCTGCCGCCCAGCTCGTACCCCCTAAGCACGGCCCTGACCCTCACCTTCCAAGAGACCAGTTCATTTTTTGAGAGGGCCAACGTATAGTCAAAATAGCTTATTTCTGAGTAAACGCTTAAAACGAACTTCTCCATAATCTGTTTTTTCCTAAGGTATTAAATAAAATCACAAATAGCTTTTTCTTCTTCCCATCTGATATTTCAGATTTCTTTTTATGCGCAGTCATTGCGAGATAATGATGTTTCTATGAATTTTGAAGCTAACGTTAGAGTGAAAATAGGTCAGAGCGTTGACCTCAAAATTAAAATCATTTGTCTTATTATAAATTGGAAGGGCGATTTTATTACAAGCATTATTTTATTCAAAACAAATGTCCAGGGAGCAGATTTTTCCTCTGGAATTTATCCTCTTAAAAATAATCGTATTTGGATAAAATTTCCTATAGATATTCTCAAAATCCGATCAACTGAAGACAATAATGTCATCAGTGTAACGAAAAACTTTGTTGAATTGAATGTTTTAATGGCTTCAATTTCGTAGAAATGCAAAAAATATTTGGACTTGCCCTCCACAAAGAACACCTGCTTGTTTGGCATCAGTAGAATTACTGAGACCTTCTTTCATATAGCACGTGTTAAAATTTAGTTTTATGCGCAAAATTTCTACTTAGTTCTGCCATGAGTTACTGTCTTAATTAATAAAGTTGTTTGCCTACTAAAAAAAATCATTTTATTATTAATTTTTAGTTCAATTTTCTTGTATTTGCTACTACATATTCAACGTTTTACAGTAACACCTCTCTATAACAATATTATACGGACCGAGAAAAATTATCGCTGTAGAGGGATTTATCGTTATATCGGATATCGTTGTAGGGTGGTTTTACTGTATTTCGTATTTTATATCTGCATAAAGTTATTTTTATTCATTTCACACACCTTTTTAATAAAATCTCTTTTTTTTAATGGGCCGTTGGGAAACTAAATAAGCTTTTTGATTAGGCTGGTTATCTATTGGAAATGTCCCATTATTCAGACCTCTAGGAAATGTTTCCCCACGATGACGAATTTTTTAAAATCTTTAAATTCGGTTCATACCTTTTATATTCTTCCACTTAGTACTCTGTTGTTTAAATCTGCATTTTTATTTCTGCATTCATTTTAGTATTATTCGTAATTGCTATATTTGATTTATTTAAGTATATTTCTTATTTCAGAATAACTTTATGTGTATGTATATATATATACAAGGTATTATAAATATTATTTGCAGCTAAGAATGATACTGGCCTTTTTAAAGATGTGAACAAATGCAACGAAAAGCATATTCCTGCAGTAAGTGTGGATCATATATGTTTATATACGAGGTTACAGTTAGTGGATAAAGTGATTTTTGTGTTTTAAGTAATATGAAGCTCAATCTCTGCCAAATTTATATAACATGATTCTTTTTAATAATGAAGGAATTCATGTCTCTTATTCATCATCCTAACAGGCAGCTATATTCTCCATATAAAGTCTATTAAATGTGCATGTATATAAACCGATCAAACAAAATATTAATACTACCTGCCTAATAAGATGTAGATTTTCATGCGACCACTGAAACCTCTAACTCGACAAGATAAAAATTTACGTGGATGTTGGATGTGACTTTCAATATTTTTCATCCATTCATTCATTCGATATTTATTTTCCCAAGATATTCAACTAAATACAGTGAACAAAAACTCCATGGTAATGGCTTGGCAGGAGATCGAGAAAAAACTATATAAAAACTGCTTGACGAGTCTTTCAGGTCTTCTGTAAGCCGCCAATTGCGATAATTTTCGCCAAACTGCGGCATTTTTGTTCTAAATGAAGCCAAACCCCGATAGTCAGCTAAACACATTTGATGGTGCAATGTTTTCCGTGGAACTTTGGAGTTTAGTGACAGACTGATATTGAGAATCTAAGTTTCGACAAAAATATAGTGGTCTTGATGGCGGTAAAGTGGGATGAAGAAGAAATACCCGACTATAATTATGTTTTCTTGACTAGGGGCAAACGACAGAAATGCTTTTGAAAACTGATGGATCAAAGGTAATGCATATTCAAAAACTATGCTCCTACTCCGCTTCAATCAATTAGCATGGTAATATATATATATATATATATAGTAATGGCACTACAAGTACAACAGAAAGTCCCTTAGTTCCCATAAATTACGTTGTTAGAATGACGCTGAAACGTAATTTTTTCTGAACGTCATATTACGAGCTCGTGGATTCAACATGTAGAAATCAGCGGGCCATAATAATAAAGGACATTCCTCACTTGGCATTGCGAAACATACATTCTTGAGCTGTCTTTGAAGTTTGACATAGAGCTCTGTCTTGTTGAACGCAATTTCCTACAGTAAACATAATGACCAGAAATAGGTGTTGTTGATCAGTCATGATGTGCAGGCACATGACAGTTGTCAGAGTTTGTTCTACAGAAATAATGGATTCAAATATTCCCTATGAAAATACCCTAACTATCCAATTTCCACCTTCCGCCTGGGTCTATCCCATAGTTCATCCAGGTGAACGGGCTTCCTTTGGTAAACCTACAATATTTGGACCATCCACATTATGTAAAAAACTAGAGTCGTCGCATCATAAGACCCACTTCCACTCATCCATTGTCTAATAATGATGATTATGTAATCATCAGCATTGTGTTTACTACGTGGCTGTAAATACCCATATCTAAGGGTATGTATTGAAATATATTTTAGGAGAGATTAAGCTTTTCACTACGATGGGAAATATTGGTTATGTCAGGCGGAGTACCTCTTCTGTCTCTGCGGACAAAACGAGATATCTTGCGCTAACCTCTCACGTCAGTGAAGCGTACCAGGGCTATACCTGATCGACGGTTCGCAATGCTACCAGTTTCAAACTTCCTTGATGAATACTGACTGCTTGGAGGGTAAGCTTTTGGAGATGCTCTTAGCAAGGGATTTTTGACAACCATCTGGCTTTTGTTGAAACAGATAAACACTTTCCTTGGCTGTGTTATGATGAAAAGGAATACTGAGAGAGTTCCAACGAAGGTATCATCCACCTACTAGGCATGTGTTTGCTGCATACGCACTAATTCACATGAGGCAGGGATGGTTAGAATAATTTGATGGTCGGTGAACATTAAAATCACTTCTCAAAACATTATCCAATAGATTTAACATATTTTACACTGAACCCTCTGTAACATATTACATCAAACGATGTAACTGGAAAAGCAAAACATCTCATCTTTCAAAAGTTGTGTCCAATAATACAATTCGGATATGTACTCTGTTAAAAAAATTCTAAAAATACAATTTTGAATTTTATTCTATTAAAAACAGATGCATTCAGAAGAATTTGTTCGGTCTCTCTGAAATTTTGAACGCAGAAGGTGCATGTGAAGTTAAAGGAAACATTAAAGTTTTACAGCGAAAGGATTGTTTGTACGAAACATTGGAAATATTGATGTCGTGTTGTAATGGGTTATAAATCCTTCTGTAGCTGGCATTGGGAGGGTTGAAAAACATATCGGTATCACACAGACAATCGCTTATTTTGCTGCAGGATATTATTCAAGTACATAACTGTCATCAGAACACCTTGCAGCACAAATGGTGTGGAGGATTTGTTGTCATAGGAAATAACTCCCTAAACCAGGGATGGTGAGCATTTTCATGTTGGAAGGCCGCATCAAATTAGCAGTTAATATTAGATTAACATTAGTGGGCCACATTAAGTTCATTATAAGCTACGCAGGCCGCATGTGTTTCGATTAGTCGATAAAGGAAGATTATTTCGTTTAATATTCTTCTACTCTTTTATATTTTACTTAGTTTCACTTTAGAATTATAAAACCAATAAAGAAGACGAACAGAATCGTATTAATAGAAATACAAAGATTTTTCAGTAATCATATAAATCGGTCTAAAGGCCGCACATGAAGGGCCTTGAAGGCCTAATGTGGCCATGCTTGGTGGTTCCCTACCCCTGCCCTAATGTGATGATGGCAGTATGCTGCTTGCAATCCATATTGGTGACCGTGCCACCTTCATTCACGAATTCGTTCATCGTTTGCGCCTATTCAGAAGAAGGATTTTGCAGACACTACATGGTCCAAATTCTACATTGTCCAAAATTTTAGAACTCCACACCATTCCACACAGTGTTGCCTATATTGAGTAATCAGTGGTACACGGACGTTTAGTGTTAATGCCAGGCGTCAGCGAATGATATCATTCAACGCCACATGACGCGTAAATGTATATAAATGTGTTTAGATAGAGATTAATGATGTAATCGATGTCGTTGCGACTACTTTTCTGATCGCATGATTCAGTCGAGAACGGGTTTGCTTGGAGTGCTCACATTCTTCGTGAAGGTTGTACATGACAGTTGAGCAAAATGTCAAGGAAGTGTAGGTGTCCTGTACAGAATAAATTGACATAGCACTACACAAATAAGACTTAACAATGAGAAACAACGTTATAAGCGTAGGTAAAGCAGAAAAGGCTTGATTCAACGTACGTTTTAAGCTGTCTTGATCTTTATTCATCAGCAATATAATAAAAGAAAAAAGAACACATTAGAAAATTAAAATCAACACAATAATTACACAATATTCATTGGCAAAAAAATAGTCATGTAATAACGTCATCTTTAAATTTCTGGTATTTTTTCCTTTTATCGTATTCCGAACCAAAGGCACAGCCAAGACCGTCTGAAACGTACGTTGAATCAAACTTTTTCTGCTTTACCTACGCTTACAGCGTTGTTTCTTATTATAACTCTAGTTGTCCTGTATTTATACTGCATTTTCCGTAATTCCCTTAATTTTAGATTTTCAATTCGCTAATTTTCCGAATGGCGAAGCCAAAAGAATTACAAATAAAAAGGTTTTGCATAAGTTTAAGAGAAAGCACATTTTAGCTTTTACTACAATAATGTTAAAAACTATAAATTTAGTGGATATCCTTCTATGGAAATGAAAAGTTAGGAGATATGGTCTTATGCTTACGGACGAAATGTCCACTATAGTGTTTGGGAATGCGAACGATAGGTTTCCGGCTTAGTAAGTGATAAAAATGCCTTACAGACCTTCTGCATTCACAGCTATTGAAATGTTTTTTATCTGATCTTACCGTAAAAGCGTAAATCAGGAACTTTTCATTATGCATGGGTAAGTTAAACCCTTTTCTCTATCATTACTTTTGTTTCTGACTATAAGGAAGTATAAAACCGATATTCACAGATGAAAGAGGTATTGGACAAGTGTGAAGAAGAAGCAGTGCCGGGTCACAAAAACACAACTGCCACTTTTAGGGAAGCTCTGTGCCATGATGATGATGCTTCGGAAAAGGTAAGTAAAGATTTTTAAGTGGATATTAGTAATACAGGGTTTGTCCCAGAAGTTCCCGGAATGATTTTTTATAGTTGGCAACGCTGCCAGACAGGGCGGAGCTTCGGGCGGAGACGTTGGTGAGGGATCTGAGCTTGGAAACGAGACCGGTATCAGTCGCCTGCGGGCAGTTGTTGAGGCAGGGTCACGCTCCGCGCAGAGGTATCTACTGCACCCTCGTCGATCAAAAAATGGACCAGTTTTTGGAGCAGCGTTATGCAATCAAATTTTGTGGGAAACTGGGTAAAAACGGGGCGGAGACGCTCAAAATGCTTCGGAAAGCCTACGGTGATGGGGCGATGAAAAAAAGCCAAACTTTCATGTGGCACAAGCGGTTCCGGGAAGGTTGGGAGTCCGTCAACGACGACTACCGCTCTGGACGCCCGTCGACATTACAAACGGACGACTCGGTGCAAAAAGTGCGTCAAGTTTTGGACAATGACCGACGATTAAGTGTTCGGGTGATTGCAGAGGAGTGTGGAATACCCAAAACAATCGTTCATCGCATTTTAACGGAGGGACGTGGATTTTTCAGTACGATCCCGAATCAAAGCGCCAGAGCAGCGAGTGGCACACCAAGGAGTCTCCTCGCCCGAAAAAAGCAAGGATGAGCAAATCGCGAATCAAGGCAATGCTCATTGTGTTTTTTGACAGAAAAGGTGTGGTTCACAGTGAATTCGTGCCACAAGGACAAACAGTCAACAAGGAGTTTTACTGTGAAGTGCGCAAACGGTTGTGCAACAGAGTTCGACACATCCGGAATGAAATTTGCGACAATTGGATCTGGCACCAGCGGATTTCTTTTTGTTCCCAAGGATCAAAAGAACCCTGAAAGGAACTCGGCATGGGACGCTGGAGGCGGTAAAAGCAGCCGCGACGACCTCACTGAAGGAGATTCCCGTTGACGACTTCCAGGGCGCCTTCAATGATTGGGTGAAGCGTTGGCAACGGTGCATCGAAGCAGGGGGAGAATACTTTGAAAAGTTCTGAAAAGATTGTAAACTGATATTGAATAAATGATTTTAAAAAAATCATTTCGGGAACTTTTGGGACAAACCCTGTATATTAAGGAACATTAGATTTGTCTCGGGTTTTATTATATACAGCAAAACCTCCTTTAACGGTCCCCTCTAAACAACGGTAACTTCTGAAGACCGGCCACATATCAATGGAATAGAACGCTGTCCATAGGATTAACATTACTTCTAACTTCCGAATAACGAATTCCGAACACCCATCTGGTAGGCATCACGAAAAAATTTTTTGTTCAAATTTTCCAACTATGCCTGCAAACCAAACTGCCAACAATATAAAATAAAATTTGCTTGACGGTACTTTATTTCGATGCACTCCGTTGAAACACATGTTTATTTTGTAGTTTTACACTTTTTTTTGTGAATACGATATCACTATTTATGATTGACCATTGCAATATATCGTCTGCGCAAACAACCACTGTCCACGGAAAAAATTGGTTTTTAACAATCCTGGTTCTAGTTAAAGAAATTAAAATATTTTTAACTGAGAAATTTTTCCTCACCTGATGAACCCGAAAATACAGGCAGAGATGATGATGGAAAAAGACTGGCTATCATTCTGAGGTTAGCGGGAATAACAAATATGAAACTAGCGAGTTTTTTGTGCTTGGAAGAAAATTTAGAAGTTTATATATGCTACATTTATTACTCTTCAGGAATTGTTAGAAAATATGATGGAAGGGAAAGAAAGTGATGAGGAAATGTAGAATTGGAAAAGAGTATGAAACTGCCTCAAAATTCTAACGTCAAAACATAGTCTTATGTTTTGGCTAATTTGTGGGAGATCTGAAACTTTGCTCTGAACAAAAATAATGAGGAGTTATACAAAAGGACCACAAGCAGAGACGAATCCAGAGGGGAATTTGGCGAGGAGATGTAAAATACAGTAGGCCCGCTTATAAAGAGCCTACATTTAGCGTGTTTCCGGATACAATGAGGAAAATACGGATTTTTTAGGTATAATGATTAAGCGCAATATAATTTGAGCGCCTGAAGATTTAATAAACTGATTTAAAATTCCTTCCAGTTATACATCAGCATTGGGATTAATAGTTAAAAGTGCTAATCCGTTTAGCTTATTTTCTCCTACTATGTTCCTTAAATATGTTTTCGATCTTTTAAATGATGAAAATGTTTTTTCTACCGTCCGTCGTAGTAGAAATCGGAATTGTAGCAAGAATCTTTAACAACATGTATGCGTTTGGAAAAAGATTAGTCACATTGTACTTATAAGTGCTTCCATTGCGTTAGCAGGTCTGGAAGTAACATCTGTTTCGATCCAATTGTTCCTCCAAACCATTGGCGTATGCAGGGGGGGTGTTGATGGGGGTTGTAACTCCCACTGGAATGAAATTTTGTATATTTAACATAGGAATATATGAGTTGTAGCTCTGTAACCCCCATTGAGCCTATAGCTCCCCTTAAAACCTTTCTGCATACGCTTATGCTCCAAAACGGAATATTCAGCTATTATGAAAGTAAATCAACGTTCTCAAAAAGTACCTCCATGATCAACTGTATCATTTATTACAGGTTGTATACTCATCTGGAAAACCTAGAAAACTCAAGGAAGATTCTTCTGACTGGAAAGGTCTAAGAAATTTGAAATACAAAGGCCAAAGTTAGGGAAATTTAAAATTCATCATTATAATAAATAACTTATTAAAATAATTTTCCTGAACTGTGCTTTTCATACCACATTGCATACTGAAAATTTTGAAAAACTTATACTTTTGACTAAACTTCTTCCAAAAGTTACCATTTTGCACCAAAACTAATATAATTTATATAAAATTATTAAGCCTATATATTTTTCAGAAGAAAATGTTTGCCAAATATGTAACTAAAACTTGAAAAAAAAAGTGTTTTTAGCTAAATTATTTAATCTGTAAGGAATTTTTATCATACAAATCTCTTTTCCTTTAAATAGTCTATATTCATACACACTTTAAATGAAATAGATGAAGCATCAGCTTTGCGATTATATAGTTAAACTCTTTTATAATGAACTTGAAAAGGGCCAAATGGAAATGTTGCTGTAAATATTTAATTAGTGCCAGTTTTTAGTGTAAAGAAATACACTTTTTAATACAGCTTTTGAATTTGTAAATTCACTGTAATTGAGTTATAAATGGCTTTGGGGTTTGCATTAATCGAATTTATGGCCTTCAAACTTATTTTGATTGCGCATATTTGAGTGCATTGTGTGTTGTTTACTGTAATTAGTAACTGGTAATCGATTAACATTTGGTCTGGAAACCTGGAAAAGTCAGGAAAGTTTGAAATTGAATTTGGGTGGAAACCCCTTTATTAACATAGAATTTGCGGACACTAAGCATGGAAAATGTGTATTTCTTGCTCCTCTTCAGCATTGATATTCATTTTAAGTTTATATTTGGGAGTTATCAATTAGAAATCCGTTTATATTCAACCAGATTTTTATATTTTACGTAGATATGTATCACCATTATTGAAACGGCGATATAAAAATACATAATACAAGAAATAAATGAGAAAATACCCATTTTGCCGTCAGGCATCATCTTGTAGCTTTACCATCAAAATGAAAGTTTTTGTAATGTCCTCCCTTTTAAAGAAAATGGTTCTATATTTTTTCTTTAAAATATTTTCAAATTAGTGATCTACAAAACAACATATTGAGGTCACGATTTTCATAATCAGGTAAATGTTGACTCATTTTTTTCTCTCCCCTCTTTACAAGTTTGACATTTAAGTATATTTGCAGGATTTTACAAATTTAGTTTCGGGAGGGGGGAGGGGACCGATCCCTAAGACCGTCCCTGTGGATACGGGAATGAAACCACTGTTATAGTGCCTATAAATAAATTAAATTAGCGGTCTGGAAACTACCGTCCGAGAGCAGAATAGCCACACGGTGGCTTTGACAAATTTGTATTTTAGTACAATATTCATTGTTTTTTTTATATCTTTTTCAATAGTTTTTTTTTTATTTTATTAGTTCACTTCAGATGTGCATTCCAAGTTTATTTTGGCTTGGGCATTTGTGCTTTATTACATTATTGTTTTATGCTTATATGCCCCGAAGTTAGATGCTGTAGGCAGTGTTGGATCCAGAGGGGCATTTGGGTTGAGGGGTCTTGCAATTCCAGCTCAACAACCCATACATAATGATAATTTCTGCTCCTATCAGATTAATGGGCTATAGATTCGTTGAGGGATTCCCTGATCAGGGACGGATTTCCATGTCATTCAAGGGGGGGGGAATAATGACTTGATTTTTTGAAATGATACCTCATTAGACATTTACCTTCTATCTTTTCAATGTTGAATGTTCATTCAAGGGGGCGATCCCCCGCACTCTAATTCCGCCCCTGTCTCTCATTCCAAACTTAGATCTACCTTTGATTTGGAAGAGCGCCAGGCCACTTTTTTTTTAGAACTAAACCACTGCTTCCCGCTTTTGTAGTGTATGTTTCCTAGGAACTTTTTCACAGCTGGTTTTCTACGTGTTTTGTTAGAAACTCTCCGAAGCCTACGATACGTATCGTAGACTTCATAGTCGCCCCCAGAATTGTGTGCAAGGGGTCTGCCTCCAGGAAAAATTCCAATTGAATAATGTTGTTGGACTGTAGTTTCTTGTGGATTCAGTCCTCTTTTCCCCCTTTTTCTTCCTTTGCATCCCCTTGGTGCACCCATGGTAGGTTTATTGATGAAGAAATCGACGAATTGTTGCTGGCGGTGTCGGACGAAGAAGTTGTTTGGGAAATCGATGATCACGTTTCTGTAAATGAACTATCATGATGACACAGATGTCGAAATTGATAAATCGACGAGTCAGACGGCGAGTCTACTTAGCAAAGATGGTAAAATCGAGTGGAAATCAGAACCACAAGCATCATGGAGTAGGCGTCAAGCAGAAAATGTTGTGAACAAGACTCCAGGACCCACGAGATATGCCACGTCTCTAATTGAATACAAATACTCTGCATTTATGTTTTTTCCTCCAGCAATAGAAGATACCGTACTAAAAAATAGTAACAGTGAAAGAAAAAGGTTCTTCTGTGAGAGTGGGAAGAATTTAAATAACGTTGACTTGGAAGCTTTTATTGGCTTGTTGCTGTTGTCTGGGGTATATAAATCCCGTAACGAGTCCACGGGATGCCACAACGGAACGGAATATCTTCGGGACCACTATATTCTTAGAGAAATTCGAAATGATGGTGAAGGTTCTTCGAGTTGGTGAGAGACAGACCCGATCAAGAGGACGAGAAACTAGCAAATTTGCAGCCATAAGAGAACTTTGAGACAAAT
>QLNU02010853.1:7556-20473 GCA_006491805.2 Dysdera silvatica
AACTGCTGAGGAAATTGGTGGTGTAACATGTAAAAAGCACAATAGCAAATTATCTGAGAAGACGAAACAACTCATGAAAAGGCGAAGACTTATGAAGGTGGACAATCAAAATACCAGTCGCAAGATCGAGTATGTAGAACTTTGCAAAACTTTGCGCAAAAACATGAAAGAAGATATAAGAAAATTCAATTGTGAGTTAGTAAGGAAGGCCATTGAAAGCAACAAGAGCCTTAGGGTTGTTAAAGGGAGTTTGTCTATTGGGAAGAAACACATCATTGCATTAAAAGGAGAGGATGGCACTGTAACAAGAAATAGGGAAGAAATACTTAGAAGAGTTGAAGAATTCTACAAAAATCTATACGAAAGTAACAGTGGATTAAACGAAGACTCTGAGATAGTCGAAGGAACAGCTCCTAAAATCTTAAAAGAAGAAGTTTCATTTGCAATAAAAAATATGAAGAAAGGAAGAGCCCCTGGTGATGATGGTATTACATTAGATATCTTAAAAGAAGCTGGAGAACATGTAGAAGACATACTCGCAAAATTCTTTACCAAATGCCTCAACAGTGGTAACATACCAAACCAATGGGATTCTGCAACAGTAATTCTTTTGCATAAAAAAGGTGATAAAGAGGATTTGAAAAATTACCGACCAATTAGCTTGTTACCTGCTATTTATAAAATCTTCACAAAAGTGCTAACACATCGCCTGCAGAAAAAATTAGATGCAGCTCAACCAAGAGAACAAGCTGGATTTCGAAGTGGATTCAGTACAGTGGACCATATTCAAGTATTAAGAGAATTAATTGAAAGAACACATGAATATGAACTTCCATTGTGTGTTGCATTTATTGACTATGAGAAGGCCTTTGACTCTATTAAAACATCAGCAGTCATCAACTCTTTAAGATCAACAGACATCGAGGATGTGTACATTGACATGGTGAAACGTGTGTATAAAAATGCAAGTGCAAAATTTCGGTTACATAAAGATACCAAAACTATCAAACTTGGCAAAGGGGTGAGGCAGGGAGATACCATTTCTCCAAAACTTTTTACTTCAGCTTTACAGATGATTTTTCAGCTGATAAATTGGAATAACAAGGGAATAAAAATAAATGGTGAATATTTAAATCATCTGCGGTTTGCTGATGACATTGTTATTTTTTCAACGAACCCATCAGAACTCCAAGACATGGTACAGGAGCTCTCAACTAGAAGTAAAGAAGTTGGACTCAAGATGAACCTACAAAAAACTAAGATCATGTTCAATAATTTTGTAGAGGAAACAAAAATACAAGTTGACAACATTGAGCTAGAAATTGCTGATTCATATATTTACCTTGGCCAGCTGATTTCAATGGATGGCAACATTATGAAAGAACTCAACAGACGTATTAAACTTGGCTGGAGTGCATTTGGAAGAAACAGTTTTATCCTGAAGGGGAAATTGCCTTTGTGTCTAAAAAGAAAGGTCTTCAACCAGTGTGTATTGCCAGTCCTCTCTTATGGATCAGAGACATGGAGTCTAACAGTTGGAGCAATACGAAAGTTACAGACAACGCAAAGGAGCATGGAGAGGTGCATGCTTGGAATAACTAGGAGAGATCGAAAAAGAAACACTTGGGTGAGAGAGCAAACTAGAGTAGAGGACATCATTGTTAAAGTAAAAGGACTGAAATGGCGATGGGCTGGGCATATTGCAAGAAGAACTGATCAACGATGGACAACAGAAATTCTGAACTGGATTCCAAGAGACCACCGAAGACCTAGAAAACGTCCTCAAACTAGATGGGTGGATGAAATAAGAAAACAGGTTGGGGTGACGTGGAAACGAATGGCCCAGGATAGACTTGTGTGGAAAGCATTTGGAGAGACCTTCATCCAGCAGTGGATAGATAATGGTTGAATATGATGATGATATATATATTAATTATATGCGAAAAATCTATAAATTTGTGGATGTGAATTAACTAATAGGCTGTTTTGCTTTTACCGTCTCCTGTTTGCAAAATAAAGTGGTGATTCAAGTCGGGTGAGTTTTGGTGTAGTTGATTTGTCATATCTCTAATTCAAAAACTAATCATGAATACTCACAGTCACAATTAAACTACACATTAGAGATCTGTTTATTGGAAACCTTGGTATTCGTCAACGGCTTCATAGTGTATTTTTTAATTAGCATTACAAGTTCATGCATTTTTATGCCAAGAAAACACAATATGTTTTAATCTGTACGTTTCGTTGACCTATGAAAATTTCGTTTCGTAATTATATATAGTAAACCTAGGGTCGCAACTAGAGGTGGGGACAGGCTGGTCACATGTCCTTTATTGTTGGTAAGGAGATCAGTGGATGGGCGGGAGAATCTTAGTTTGCCAGGGAACAAAGGTACTAGCAGCGCCACTGGTGAATCCCCATTTGAATAACGCACCAGCTGCCACTGAACCAACGTGTAATGGCAACCCGTGTTACAAACGGCGGTTACAGGTATAATGAAATGAACGGTAAAAATAAATCAAGCACATGAGTTAGGAGAAATATCTCTGGTAGTGGAACTTACCACTTTACCTACCGGAAGCTTATTAATAGATTATATTTATATATAGTTGCAAGCGGTAGGTGAAGTGTTAAGTTTAAAGAAACGTCTCTGGTTGTTAAACGTGAGTTTGAAAAGAAACGTCCCTAGTAATATAAAATTACTATGCATGAGATAGCCTCAAAAACTGCCGTAAACGATTAAATTTATTATTCAACTGCATTAATTTGTTGCCTTCTCAATTATTTTGTTACGTAGTGCACAAGGTCGCCGTCAAATTATTTTGTTACGTAGCGCACAAGGTCGCCGTCGAATCATTTTGTTATGTAGCGCACGATGTCGCCATCAAATTATTTCAACGAAATGTTTGGTTTGTCTATGTCACTTTTAAAATATCTGATATTCTATTTAAGGTATTGATATTATATTCAATATATGGACATTGTATTAAAGATATTGATATATTTCTTAATATTATAATCAACATATGTGTATATTTCTTAATAGTTCCAAAAGATATTGATATATCCCTAATATTACGTTCGAGATGCCGACGTTATATAGTTATGATATTGATATTATATTTCGTGATATGATATTCAAGAATTCTTAACATATTCCTTCGCGTTACTCACAACAAAAACGACATTTACGATATCACTGGCGATACAAAAGTTTAATATTTTATAACACAAATAACGAAACTGAAAATTGTAAAAAAAATTGTTTTCTACACTTTCTGAAGTATCCGAAATGTTACATTTCAGTCAGTTAAATACGTACTTCATTTCGAAACTTCCGTATTTTTGATCACACAGGACAAGTTTAAGATAGCAACACAAGCATTTCTTGAATATAACAAGTAAATCAACAACAAAACAATAAATATTAAGGTTTAGTTACCTTGGAAAAAAATTGATAGATACCTATTTGGTGGGTTTAACCCATCAGTTCTCCCTCTTCGAAATGCATTTTTAATTGCGAGATTGAATCCACCGTTTTTTATTGGGTTGTCCAAAAAGTTCGTGCCGATTTTTGGTAGGTGGCGTAAGGACAGGTCTGAATATATCAGAACGATTAAAAACAAATGGCATGCGTAAACATCGTAAAAGAAGGTACTTCAGGCATATTTGGCAAAAAAATTGTTTACGATACGTTAATTTTTGTCATATTTATATACCTCCTTTGAATATGGGAGAAAACGAAGTGCATTTTAGGCATTTAATGCTTTTCTTTTACCGGAAAAGCAAAAATGCCACACAAGCGGTAAACAAGATATGCGCTGTTTTTGGCGAAGGTGCTGTAGCTGAAAGAACTGGGCAGAAGTGGTTTGCTAGGTTTAAAGCTGGTGATTTCAACCTTAAAGATCAAGATCGCCCGGGTAGGCCCTCCACCACATATGAAGATCAGATTAAAACACTGATCGAGAATAATCCACGCTATACGACACGTGAATTAACAGGAATGTTAAATATGTCAAAATCCACCAAATTTAATAAATGTGTACTAAAATTTAAATCTTCTGCGTTTCAATTTTCCTTCAAAATCGGCACGAACTTTCCGGACAACTCAATACGTTGCGCTCAAAGTAACGTCTCTCAACACTGAGCCCTAGCATCCCTGGCAGGCCGCTGAACCCTAACATTAATTATACCGCGCCACGAGCAATTCTCCTGCAATTTGTCACTTTAGTTTTACAAGCATTTTTCATGAATAACTATTTTATCATCGAACTATTTTAAGGAGAATAATAGCCTTGGGTACAAATGAAAGCTCAGGTACAGAGCGACTGAATAATGTATGTACAACAAATGCCAATGACAAAGCCGTGTATTTTTAAATATGTAAGCATCCATGAATTGCCGAGAATTTTTAGACATCGAAACCTTTGAACATTCGATAAGGGTAGGGGCGGACTTCGTCCTCTCGTAAGAGCGCATACCTTGAATTATCGGACGGAGGGAGCAAATCATGGCCTATTTAGAGGCGCGAGTCTTATCGTCCATTAGCGGCGGCGGCCCAGTCCGCCCCTGGATGAAGGTATACAAAAAATTATGACCGGACATAAGAAATGATTGCAAGCCGATTATAATCATGTGCGAAGCATGATCTGTTCTTAAAACCGAATGACATAACATCAGTTGCAAATGCTTGAGACCAATCAGCAAGGAAGTGTATCAGCAGGGGCGGACTGGGATGCCAGCCCAGTACTAATACTTTTTATGATTATACTCACTCATTCATTATTCATACTTATAGTAGTTTAATGTAGGAATTTTAAGCCAGGGTTCAATTTTGTAACAAAAAAAATGCAGGAGCCCTAATATTATGATAAATCGATTAAAACATTGAATGGCTACAAAAGAATCCATAAATCATATTAATTGTTTATATCCATTTTTCTGGACAACAAAGTTTATGACTTTAATCAAAAATTCATTCTTTTTTCATGAAAGTGTCTATTTAAGTTCTCCGGCTAATATTTAAACCAATCGCCGAAAATGAAAAAATACCAGAGCAGTGCTCCGTTGGGCTCCCGCTCAATATAAGCCCTGTGTCGAGCAAATGGAAAGGTATTTATAAATAAATTTCTTGCGACGTGCCCTCGTCCTATAAAAAATAAAAAAAGTGTTTGCCCGGCCGCGACCTTACAAGGGTTAAAAAACACAAGCTTAGTGAACCTGTATTGTAGTCGGTTAAACTATAACAAAAAATTGGAACTGCAGTAGTTTTATGTTCGTAATTGTTTATTAGTTTCGCGGAGTATACCACTATATGATTTATCTATGATCACAGTCTTTATTAAGCATTAGCATTTGAATCGCCGAATCCGAGTCAACTGCCACTTTTTGTTAATGGGAGAGAAAGTTATCCTTAGCTCTTATCCTGTTATTATATTATATTTATTATAGCTCTTATCCTGTTTATACGTGGTTGTAAACGTCGTGAAGGCCGAAGTTCAAACGTATTTTGTCCATACGGGGGTTTAAGTCTAATGAAACAACACTGAAAACAGTGTCCGCGTCTGTATCTGAGGGTGGCCGCTAATCAGGAGTTTGAAATATATTATTGTAAATCAGTTTCTGCCGGAAGACTTTTATCTGGCTATAAAAGCGGGGGTGACCGTATTTGACAGGTGTCCGTTAAGAGAGGTTTCACTATATTTTTATACAACACTGGTATATTGTACACCTACCTTGCATCCTTCGCATGAGGTAACTCCATAATGGTAACCTGAGGCTTTGTCTCCGCAAACTTTACAGGGAACATAGGGTCTTGAAGGTGACTCGCTGTTGGAATCAGCAGCTGCAAAACTCTGATCTGGAAAGGAAGAATATAAGCCGTTGTAGAAGTATAGTCACCAATTCAATGGTATACTTAAATAGAAGGGTTAAACATTGGTAAAATAGCAAATGGAGTAAATCATTCAAGCTTTCAAACGCGTCAGCAACAGTCCTTCATCAGCAATAATTCCCCAATTAACTGATGTATAACTGAGTAGGTTGCTTGTTCTGCAGTAGCCCCTAAAACCCAACATCTACTATTTTACAAATAATGCCCAAAAATTGAAGATAGTTAGTAAACAAAATTCAATATCTAGAGCTTCACAAATAATGCTTCTTTGGTTTGAGTCAGTTTCCTACGTTTTTCATTGTTGAGCCGCAAAATATGCGCATCTAGAAAAACGAGCCTTTAATAAATTAGGAACATACCAAAAGGTTAATAAGTGGATAGTGACATAAACAGTCATAATTTCTAAGTCTACATATCTAACGCGAAAAGCTACTAACTTTATACCAGATTTTTCTAGAACTAATCTTGGGTTGGCGCGAATTGGCTGCTTTGACAATAGAGTATGGAACTCTCTTCCCTCAACCTTGCAATCATTAAATTCGCTTCCATTATTTAAAAAACACCTTTCTAATTTTTTGCTAAATTAAATTAACATTTATTCATTTCAAAACTAATAAAATTTTCTGCCCCGAGCAGCATGGGTTTTGTCAGACCCTACAGTCTTTACCCAATGCTGCCTAGGAGTCATTAAATACTTTGTAATATATATAAGAACGTAATTGATTCTTCTAAATAAAGTTTGTATTGTAATTTAAATTATGGCACCCGGCACAACTTGAGTAGCGGCATCCCCGGCACAATTTGATGGAGAGTACCGCTGACATGCAGAATGATTCTGCAGTATTACTTGGACAGAGTACCCAAAAAAAAAACAGCTCCGATGTTTAGTTTATTGTACATATATCTTTACCGGTTCCGATTGTAACACTGACCATGCATGTATCTGCCTACCGTAATCAGGGGTTTAGTTTCCTAGGAAACTAAATAAAAACGTCGGACTCTTCGGAAAACTAAGTTATATCATAACATGACCCTAGCAGCCCTTGCGCCATAAAACACAAAACAATCTGCACAAAATTTAGTGCATATACAGGGTTCCTAGGAAAGTCCGAACAGAAAACACAAAAAAAAACCCTGTACAAACGTTAACGTGTATATACAGGGTTCCTAGGAAAGTCCGAATGCGGCCAATAACTTCTGAACGAAGATAGATTTCGCAATGGAGATTGGGTATCGGTATAGTAAAATGACTATGCACTATCAGATGAGATGAACAGCAGCGCCCCTGGTGGCGAATCGATGAAGTTAAATTTTTTTTTCTCGAAAAATAATAAAGATAGAGAAATATTTTCAATTAGGAAGTTGTAGAGCATCCTTCAATTAGCAACAAAATATACACGGATCGTAGAAAATATGTACACGTACTGTCAAAAAGTGAGGTGTTTCGAAGGTTTCAATGCATCACTTTCAATTGATGCTTCCTGGCGTTTTAGAAGTGGAATTGAAGTTCCTATAGGAAAGAGATCATTTGATGGCGCATGGTTTCTTCCTTGTTAAACCTTCAACTCAACTTCTTAAACGCCAGAAAAGCATCAATTGAAAGTGATGCATTAAAACTTTCGGAACACCTCTCTCTTTGGTAGTTCGTGTACATATTGTATGTGAGCAATAAATCTTTTCTTACTAACTAAAGGATGCTCTAACAATTTTCTACTTGAAAATATTTCTCTGTCTTAATTATCTTCCGAGATAAAATTTTTAACTTCCTCAATTCCCCACCAGGTCGCTGCTATTCATCTCATCTGATACTGCATAGTCATTTTACTATACTACCAAGACGTAACTTCCATTACAAGAGTTTTCTTCGTTTAAAATTTATTTGTCGCATTCGGTATATGCAGGTCATGGCATATATCACTGTGTGAAAAGGAAATTTTGTTATAATCGAAAACAGTTGTAATTAAAGTTGACCTTCTAACCAATTGGGTGTTTAAAATATTAAGACGCAAGGACAGTAAAGGTCATGATACATCAAGTTGATCTTTTGCAATGTTTAAATTTACATAATTTCATATAAATTATTTTTAATTTAACATACCGTAAATTATGATATTTTAATATCCTGCCTTAGAGGACCATATTAAAGTACTATGTTTAATATGGAGTCGTTCAAATATTATGTAAACGCAATTCTGGCCATTTTATACCGCCCCTCTCCATGGACGCCCACATGGGGAAAAGAGGCTCGAGTCCCCCTAGCTGTTTAAAAATTTCATTTGCTCGAACCTGCTATACATTTATTTTCAAAAGTTTTACAGTCACATTTTAAAATAAGGTACTTTTTAGCTCATGGTTAATTGTCAAGCAGTATCAATTATTTTTGCAGCATTTTGGTATCTTGTACATTCACTAAAATTCGCAACAGCTTTGAGAAAGTGGTGATTTTTCTCACCCTCAAAGAAATACTGTTATTCTCAGCCCCCCAGAAATACTTCGTATGGGCACCCGTGTCCCTCCATTATAAAAAAAACAAATGCTGCCGATTGATTGATTGTTTGGCTTTTTTATGGCGCAAGAGCATCTGGGCTATACTGCGCCAAACAAATGCCTGCCCCATCCACCCCATCATGCTTAAGTAAGATTTCAGTTCTCTAATTTTTTGGTACACGTTTTTGAAGTAAGAATGCAGTGTGTGATGAAAGTTATTGTACTTATTTGAGTTTTCATTCTAAGATTCAGCACTTATTTGAAAGGTTTTTTTTATAATATTAAGCGTTTATTTATAAATAGAGAATAATCAAGACAAATTATCGCATTTAAAAAAGTTTTAATAAGCTGTTAATAGATATTTTGGTGGTATTATAAAGTATTTTGTTACTTTTTATTATTAATATTTCTTATATTGTAAGCAACTGTTGGGCCCTGCGGTGGCGCAATGTGGTAATGTGTTTGCCTAGTGCACAGTTAACTTGAGTTTGACTCCCAATGGTGCAAAGAACGCTTACTCAGAGATCGCACTGATCACTGTAGCCGGGTTTTGGTTCCCTAGGCCTTTAATGGTTCGGATTCCTCAGAAAATTGTAGGTTTAGATCCCTCTGCACAATAGTAAGTCCTGGCGCAGCATGTCCGTTGATGTCCTTGAGCAGTAAAACTACAAACAAAACTCAAAACAGCAAATAGTGTGTAATATATAAGAAGTGTATTTAATAAAATACATTTATTAAAAATAATATCTTAATAATCTGGCACCCCCTGCTCCAGTTTAAAAGGGGCGGGGTCACATTTCCATGTGACGTCATGAGTGAGCGATTAAATAAAGAATTAAATTCTTAAAATATAAACGAGTGCCGAAGTATCGAGAATACAGAAGCACTCAATAACCTGTCAATCCTCCATACATGAAATTACCAGGTTAATGAGAAACATATGTCATTTTCAAAACGGTTTTCTATATGAAACGGGTTCTATATGAGATATATATATATATATACACATATGTCAATCGCAAAACAGTATTTTATATGAAACGGGTTCTATATGAGATACATATATACATACGTCAATTTCAAAACGGTATTCTCTATGAAACAGGTTCTATATAAGAGACATATGCAGAGTTTAAATTGGGCGGGAGTCCAGCTCCAGTACTTCTCCATTTTTGGCGATTATTTAAATATTAGCCGGAAACCCTAAATAGACGCTGTCATGAAAAAGTAATGAATTTATGATTAAGGCGACGCATTTTGTTGTCCAAAGAAATGGACATAAACAATTGATATGATTTATCGATTCTTTTGCAGCCATTTGATTTATCATAATATTATGGTTCCTTCACTTTTGTTGTTAGAAATTAAGCCCTAGATATATATGTCAATTTCAATACGGTATTCTACATGAAACGGGTTTTATATGAGAGATACGTGTGTCAGTTTCGAAACGGTGTTATGTATGAAACGGGTTCTGTATGAGAAATATACATATGTCAATTTTAAAACGGTAGATTCAGTAAAGGTCGTGAGAAAAGCTTTACAAATCAAGAGCAAATAGATGCGGATACCGAAACCGAATACTGGGTTAACCAAAGCCGTTTGACCTTTCACCCGTAGGTATTGTTTTCTCCTAGGTTTCTTCTGTTCTCTTTCGACGGTTGAATGTAGGTTGAGTGGTCCTCTCAGAGAAAATTAATCGTCGGAATACGTGATTCCATTTCACTTATCATACAAAGCTCCAAAGGGAAAACAATGACATTCATACAATTCTATGAGGAGAATTGATCAATAAATCAATTTATATTCTCGTCTTTCAGATTTTTAATTATT
This sequence comes from Dysdera silvatica, assembly GCA_006491805.2. Taxonomy (NCBI): domain Eukaryota; kingdom Metazoa; phylum Arthropoda; class Arachnida; order Araneae; family Dysderidae; genus Dysdera; species Dysdera silvatica. The sequence goes on from QLNU02010853.1 coordinate 17,770, forward strand.
TTCACAGTAATTTATATTGCTAATTAATTAAGTAAATCAGTCCAGTAATTAATTACTACCTTAATATTACCGGAAGTAATTCATTACTGCAGTAATATGACTGGAAGTAACCAAACCCCACCGACCACAGTAAGCAGTTAGTTGCAGGGCTGTCCTGAAGAAAATTATTGAGAGTATGCGGTGCTATCTTAATTAAAGAGTATTGAAATTGCGGGGTTATTGGAATTGGTGATGTCATCAAGCCGCGCTGACTGACATTTGGCTGAACGTCTATCATCTATCCAAGCCCAAGGTGGCAGTTGTTACCAGTGGTGTAGCGTGGGGAGTGCCACCGGGGGTAAAAACCCCGGGCGAAAATTCTCAGGGGCACAATATTTCAATGCTATACTGGTGAAAAGGAATGTTAACGGGTTTCAGTGGGTGCAATCAGGGTGCGAATTAACGGGGGGGTGGGGGGATTTTCCCCGGCTCGTGAAAATTTATCCCCGGCAAAAATTTTTAATTAACATCCCTGCCAGGGATGATTATTTCCCCCCACCATGATATTAGGAAAAAAAAAACCAAGATATTCACATTTCTTTCTTTCATTTTTTTCCCACAATAATTTTTTGATTCTTAAAGCGTTTGGTGATTTTTGAGCGATATCACTGGTGAAGGCGGGATGGTGGGAGAGGGGAGTTGGGAAAGAGCAAAAATGTCCCCATTTGGAAATAGGAGGGAGGGCTAAAAAGATAACGGCAATTATTCCCTAAGGGAATAGAGGTGTACTTCTCAGGGAACATCGGATATCCCTTTGATATTCGAAGTAGCCGCTAATTGTTGGCAGGCTGATTGTACGGCGGTTGCAAACATCTTGTCTGGGAAAGACACTTGTGAATCCTAACTTTGGAATATAACCTGATTATTTCCGAAAGCAATAAATCAATTTCGGAAAAGCAATTGAAAGACGGTGGATTTTAGCATTCAATTTTGAAAGTCGGACATTGGAAGAGGGGGGGCCAAAATAAAGAGTGGTGAGAGAAAGCGAGTCCGTGGACGGAAGTACCATCCAATGTAAAACAGCGCACTTTGACTTCTGTTGAACAAAATAAAGTAAGCTGACATTTCTTTTCCAATTATCATTTAAAATCACTGTGAAAATTGAATATCGGTATTATAATGGTATAACGTTTTTGTGTCGTAAGAGCAAGACTTGAACAGCTAGACTTTAGGCAGTAAATATTGTGAGGAATTAAATAGTGGATTTTTATGAGTCCTTCTATAATCAAAAGAACGACCCTAAAAAATTTTTCGGATGAGTGAGTAAGGGGAGGAGGGATGTATAAGTAAATTATATAGAAATATCGATAATTATTACAAATTGTGACATGCTTCCTTTATCTTAAATATGTGGATTATACATGTGGATTCAGGGGCTTAGCTATACCATATAGCAAAAGTAGGCAAAGCCAAAGCCTCGGGGCCCCTTTTTCATCAAGGTCTATTGACGTAGCAAAGGGGGAGGGGGGCAAAAAGCTTGAAAGAACCTCTTAATAGTTTTGTACATGGCAAAAGGGTATGCTTTGCTTCCCACCCTCTATGATTTAAATTTCTGTTATACGATGGTACAAATAAAACTTCTCAATTTGATGTTCCGAAGAACTTTTAGGTTTGCCGGATTGGGGCGCCATTGTACTCATTTTGTCAACTTTAAATTTTCAGACCGAATGTCGATCACCAATGAATCACGACCACATGGAACAGCGCATACACTGCCTCTTTATAGCGTCTACTGTCTTTAAAACACCAATAGTTCAGTGTTAGTGGTGGAAAACACAACACCGTAATTCGTATTTCATAACAAGTTCAAGATAGATTCTAAATTTGAAAATAAATTATAATGTAGAATTAAAAAACAATATGACGAGTTAGCTTCAGATTTTTTGTTTGATAATAGCGATCAATTTTTTAAAATCAGTGTTTTTTACTATGTTTTAGGCAAAATTATAATGCAAATTAAAAATCATTTTGAAAGAATGAAATTAGTAAAAAAATATTTTGTAATATTAGAACAGAAAAAATAATAAATATGTCAAATGCTGAATTGCTAAGTGAGTGTGAAAGTCTCATAAAAGAGTATTGTACATCTGTATTCTCTCCGCAACTGCCCATTCAATACTGTAATTTAATCACGCTTATCAAACAGGATTTATCGGTAGACGTGTCTATTAGACAATTTTTTTTATTTACTAATTTCAAAATGTAATGGTCCGCTTGTAGAAAGTGACTTTACGGAAATTTTTACTTTATACTATTTTTTACCCTACCCGTGTCAGCTAGCTGCCTCTGCCGAAAGCTCAATTAATGAATTACGAATAATAAATGATTACAAAAGAAATACTATTAGGAAGTATTGTATAAGAAATACTATTGGTCAAAGTAGAATGTGCAATATTGGCAATTGAGACTAATACATGTAAATAAAATGGTCTTGTTACAAATAAATTTGACACCCATGTATTAGTAGTTCAAACAAGAGATATTTTTGTTTCGGAGATAAAGAGACGCCGTCCTTATCTCGGATTCGAACCATGGTATCCGAATCCGAGATGAGGACGGCGTCTCTTTTTCTCCTAAACAAAAATAGCTCTAGTTTGAGCTACTAATACGTGGGTGTCAAATTTATTTGTAATAAAAAATCCCCCACGAAAAACTCACAAAAATC